>CATIWQ010319348.1:0-20960 GCA_949673415.1 Euphorbia schlechtendalii | reverse complement strand
CCACTCCCATGGCCACTAATACTATCTTAAGTAAAGATGAAGCTGGAAAAATTGTAGACATCAAATTCTACAAAGGAGCCATAGGCTCTCTTCTCTATCTTACAACTAGTAGGCTTGACATACAGTATGATGTGTGCTATTGTGCTCATTATCAAGCTGACCCCAGAGAATCACATCTAGCAACTATGAAGAGGATTCTCCAGTATTTACAATGCTCTCTTGAAGCAGGTCTGTGGTATCCCAACAACTCAAATTTCACTCCAAGAGGATCTACATATCCTGACTATGGTAGAGATAAGCTCGATGGGAAAAGCACCATAGGAGGATGCCATTTCCTTGGAGAATTTTTAGTCTCATGGTATAGCAAGAAATAAACTTCTATTGCGTTGAGTACAACTGAAGCTGAGTACATGGTAGTAGGAAGTTGTGTAGCACAAATACTATGGATCAAGTAGCAACTAGAAGATTATGGTATAAAGTCTAAGTGTCTCAAGGTTATGTGTGATAACAAGAGCATAATTGACCTATCCAAGAATCCAGTTCAGCATGGTAGGATGAAGCATGTCAACTTTAGGCATCACTTTATAAGGGATCATGTGCTAAGGGGATATGTCAAGTTAGGGCATACTCCTTTAGAGGAACAGTATGTAGACATATTCACCAAACCATTGCCAAAGGAGCAATTCAATTCTCTAAGGCAACTTATTGGTATGGAGAACCCCATGTAAAGAAGAAGAATCAAGAAATTTGGCTAAGTGTTAAAAATCAAGCCTTAACTTAGTAAAAAGAGAAAACACGTGTCTAACACCACTTATATTTTAAAGTAACGGCTTGAGATTTAGTTTCACAATTAAAATCAAACGCCAACAGTTTTTAAAAGACATGCTTTTGAATTGGAACCGTTTTCTGCAAAACTCATCATTTTACTAAGGTGGTTGGTTAAGTGTTCATCTCAACATTAATTCTAATTGTTAGCTGTGGAAGCGCCACGTACCTCTACGAGTTGAGGAGGTGTATAAAAGCAGGAAGGAGATGAAGAGAGAGGTTACTTGCATTCTCTGAATCCTAATCATTTTTGTGTAAAAGAACCCTAATTTTCGCCTTCTCAAAATCCATTTCCTTTCTCTCTCAAATGGTGATCACCAAGAGAACTCTAACTCTCCAGAGCGAATCAAGGAAGAATATGTTCATTCACATCGACGATTCATGGCAGAGAGTCACCTTTCCCATCGGAACTGTATTCACAAAGGTGGAATGGACTAACAATCGACAGTTTGGTCTAGCGTTCGAGGTGAACTATGAGAGCTTGATGCCCAATAGATTCATGCATAAAGTGATCAAGCAGCGGAATCTCAGCCAATTTTTACTGCTTGAGGGCTATACAATCAAGAGCATCATCAAGGGTTTCAACTCCACCCTGTACCCAATTGAGGGATTTGAGGATGCGCTGCTGGTGGAGTTCAACATCATCTCCTAACTCATTCGTGCCAATCTTGTATCCAGCTTATTGAATATGCCATTGAAGTGTATAATGCTGAGGAATAGATGAGATGAAGAGAAGGTGGTTATCCCAATAAATTGGGAACTCCTCGCAGATTATGGAGCTGGTGTTTGGGATGAGCTAGGAGGCAATAGCTTGCAATGAGTTACTTGTCAAGTCCCTCCTGCCCGAGATAGGGTCTCTGAGCAGCTACACTTACTTTGAGAGGTGTGTGGTTTACCACATGGTAGAGGGAAAGCAAATCAATTGGTCAGTGTTGCTTGTGCATCACTTAACCAAGGTTACTACCATCTACCATATGGGATACCTCATCACTGCTCTAATGAAGGTGGTGCGATTGGACATTGCCCCATTTTTAGATGGAGCAGGGGAGACAGTGGTCCCAGTAAAGAAGGTGCTGGACATGCCCCACTCGATAAGCTAAAGTATAATCAGGTTCACACTTATTATACTAAGGCTAAGGACTTGAAGCTAAAGAAGGCGAGGGTAGAACCAATGGTGTTCCTTAAAGTCGTACTCAAGGAGGATGAGGATAACTTTATGGTGGACTTCGTGGGCTCTAGTGAGGAGACCAATGAAGATGTGTTGTTATCTGCTCAACTGGAATAGCTCCCAATCACTACTTCAATAGCCTCTTTTCCCAAGGTGAAAGCTAGCTCATAGAAAGTTAGAGTTAGCCCAGTAAAAGAAAGGGCAAGATTCATGCCTGCCCAGCCATAAGTTAGGTAGAGAAAGGCCCTCAAACTGAAAACTCATGCACGGAGGGAAGTTGATGCGAGATAGCGGGCTGAAGAAGAAGAGGAAGCAATGGACAAGGAGGAAACCTTGATCTAGAGGAAATACAAGCTAGAGGTGACTGAAGTAACTGAGGAGTAGGGATTCTCAAAGAAAGGTAAAGAGGTTGAAACCTTAGGTGTTGCAAGAGCAACCCATGTGGAGGAAATCCTTTCCAAACCAAAGGGCAATCATAGAAAGCGCTTTGACACCACTCGCCCTACCAAGCAAAATGTTCAAGTGGTGAGCAGCGATGAGGAGGATGTTGGTAAAGTTGAAGAACCCTTGAACTAGGAAGACTTTGATCTTCTTGAGGCTAACATTCCTAATCTAACTTCCACTCAGCCTGAACAGCCCTCTGTTCAAGATGAGTTACCTGAGGCTAACCCATCCTTGGGATAAACACCTAACCCCCAAGTACCTCTAAATCCTACCCCAATTTCTTTTGTAAATCCTACCATCCCAACTCCTGTATTTACTTAAATCCCTTCTATTCTTGTACATTCTTCTCCTCAACCTGAAGAATCTGTAAATTCTCAAACTCTAACCTTTGAAAATCCATCAATAAATATTTCTTCTTCTCTTCCTCCAATTACTCAAACAACTATTATCTCTTCTCTTGTAAAACCCAAATCTATTCTTATTTCTTAAAGTTTACAATCTTCTGAACCTGCCACTTCTTCAAACCCATCCTCTACCCCTCTAACCCCTCTCATTAGGGAAGTTCCTAATGATGAGAACTTTGCTCAGCATGGAAATGCAAGTGGTGATGGTATTAAGGTAAATTTTAAAGCAAGTGAAGTACCTGAACCCAGCAGTAAGCTAGTCCAAGAGGACTTGGCTAATACATCCATCTTGGCTCAAATTAGGGAGCTAGCAAGGAAGCAATTCCCCTCTTTAAGAAGTAACATTGAGTTGGATGGAGTAGTTATCTTTGTGCTATTGCCTCAAAAATTGATAGGCACTGAGGCAAAAATTCTAAAGTTTGAGGAACACTCATGTATTCCTTGTGAATCCATCTACTTTGAAGAGTTTGAGAAGATTCAGGGGAGCTTATTTTCAATTTGCAACCACCTGGCAAAGGAAAGTGCCAAAAGTTTATTAGACAAGATAGCTCTAATCCTAATTGGGCTATCTGATTCTACAACTTAGCTTAGTGTAGCTGTCTCCTCTATCCCTACGTCTGTTATCCTTGCTAATGCAGTGGTAGGAAAGTTGAAAGGTAGTATAGACGCTGCTGCTGCTAAGCATCTGAGTAGCTTGAACACTACTTTGACAGCTCAAGAAACACATTTTAATTAGTTTAATGAGGAGGAGGCTAAAATAAAGAGAAGCACGGATAGGAAGATGGTAGCCGTCTATAAAGAAGTGGAGACCACAAAGGATATTGGTCACATCATGGCTAAGGTGCTGGATTCCATGTCTAGGTTACTGGTGAACCAAGATAATAAATTGGATCACGTGCTGAAGGTGGTGGAAGAGACTGGGAAGAAAGCCGAAAAACCATTTCTTGAACTTGATGTGCTAGCTGAGAAGATGGAGTCAGCTCGTAAGCTTATCAACGACAATACTGATGAAAGAGTATCTAAAGCGCAGAAGGGTCTCATCAATGCTATGGGTAAGCTGTTCCCTGAGCCAATTGATCTCTTGACCTAGATACTGGCCTCTCCATGCATAAAAAGCTGAATCTGATGAAGGATAAATTCAATGACATACAGCGATATATCAATCAAATGGTCACAACTGGGATGTATGATTCAAGGGATATTGAGTTCTCAACTAGGTCAATGCACTCAATCTGCCCAAGGATCATTAACATGGAGGCTCAACTGAAGATTGCTATTTCTACTTCAGACCTTCGCAGTTTGCTACAATACTTTCAATAGTTTGCCTGCCAAGGATTTAATTAAATAGCTTATCTCATGCCGTGACATCATCTACTTCTTGAAGAGCTGAATGATCAAAACTACATGACTCAGAAAGGGAAGGAGCAGCATGAATAAAAAATATCGCCAGCTATCATAGGAAAGCAAGAGGATTTCCAAACTACCATCGACTCCTTTATATTGTGCATGGAAACAATTGAGAAGGGCCAGTTAACAAAGGGGGAGAAGGTAATGGAAGATGCAACAAGGATAGCAGTGCAGTATAGACACTCCTTAGCAAGCTGGCCTTCACATCAACCTCAGGATCCCCAGACTTAGCATTAACAAACTCAGCAACATCAATCGCACCACCAACAACATCAGCACCATCATTCTTCATCTAGTAATCCAAGAGGCGGACCAAGCTCTCAGCATCGTAGATAGTTGTAGACTAGAAAAATAGAACTTGCAATAGGGCTTATAATGTAATCTTAGTTCAGAATACTTTTTTTTGAACTAACTAAGTATCCTTGTTAATAATTAATAAAAATTTACAAGTTTCTCCATCTAGTTAAAGTTAAGAGCTTCTTAACTCAGTATTTGTTATTAAATGCATGTATGCTTCTACTTATAATCTGTTACAAGAATATATGTTGTTACCAACTTTAAAGAAAAGCTGAAGTAAGACAAAGTCCCAACTTGAAGCAAATTCCTCTAAGTATGGGGGAGCTAAGTTGTTTGAAAAAGATCCACTAAGTATGGGGGAGTCCACTGACTGAGGGATTCATTCAACATGGGGGAGTCTTACGTCACTTTCATGGTATTTTGATATCTTTAAAATATTTATTCAATTAGTCTCTTCTACTACCTAGTTTGTTATCTATCCAAAATGGGGGAGATTGTTGAAACTAAGTTAATAGTACTTCACAGTTATTGAACATTTTGGAAAATACAAACTATCTAGTATAGTGAAATTAGTGAGTACAAAGTATACTTTTAATTAATGAAGCTTACTTGAGTTTGTTTAAAGGAAAACAACTCAGTTGTTGAGCAATTAATTAAGTTACGGCATAGAGTAAGAAAATTTGAGTTGAGCTTAGTATTACATAGTTTATAAGATACTTACTCAGCTGTGCTGAGTCAGCTTTTTAAGATAAAAGCTGAATTACTTTAACACTTAGAGAATTAAATTGCACACATGCTACTAATGGTTTCTATGAGAAATAAAATATTCCTTTGATGCTTTTCAAGAGAAAAGGTGCTGAAATTAAAGAAGATATTCTAGTGTACCTCAGAAACAAAATGTGTCAGTACACAATGTTGGAGATTCCTCACTAAAGTCCAAGATAAAAGGAATCCTCTGACATGCATCGTTTCTTAGTGTCTTCGCATAACTCTGCAACGTCAGCAAGTCAACGAATTGCAGAATTCCACGTTACATCTCGCATGCCTCTTTATCATATTAGATTTCTTGAAGATAATCTAGTCAATGATGCTTTAGATTAACAGATTAATCTCGTGCTTCAATTTTCGAAATCTCTATCTCTAAACATCCTGGAATTTATCTCCAACGGGAAAATTAGAAAGATTTGAAGAGAAGAGATATTAAAGAGCTTTCAGGATGAGAAGTTTGCAATGGCTAATTCAAAGACCTTCAACTATAAATAAAAGAGTGGAGCAGACGTTCGAACTTGGTGAATCACCTCAAATTTCTCTAAGAGCTGAAACTCTGTTCAAATACTCCCGGGTTCAAGAAATTTCAAATCAAGCAATTAGCGAATAATCGAATTCCATATCTGTTTGTAATAGAGAGAATAGCACTTAAGATTTAAGATTTTAAAAGGATTCAACATTTATATAAGCTGAATTCTTATGTTTGAAATTTCTTTTGATAAATCTGAGTGTCAATTTAGGAAGGGTACCTAAATTGAGTTTGAGAGGTAGGTAGAAAGGAAGGTTCTTTTTGTAATTGTGTATATCCGCTGTAAAGGCTTCTTTACCTTAGGAAGGAATGAAATCACTTGTGTATTAAAGCTCGGAAAGGAATTCGAGGACTTGAGGTAGGTTAGGGGCCGAACCAGGATAAAATCTTAGGTGTTGAAGTTCTAACCTTATTCACTTGCCTTTATCGTGTGTTTCTCTTCAAAATTCTTTATAACTATGTAATACTAGGCTGACTCAGCTTTTCTTACTCTAAGCCATAACTTAATTAATCACTTAGTAAACTGAGTTGTTTTTCCTTAAACAAACTCAAGTAAACTTGATTAATTAAGAGTCTACTTAGTACTCAATTAATTTCACTATCCTAGTCATTTGTTATTTCCAAAATGTTTTAAGTACTATGAGGTACTATAAACTTGGGTCAACAATAATGAAATGCGTTTTTAATTATAAATCCACTGTGGATATAGGAGAAAAGATCCATTAGGGATAAAAAAAAGGGTAAGTGATCCATTAGGGAAAATTATATGTCCATTAATGATATGTGTCATTGAAAACTTTCGAACCGCCTAATTTGAACACATTTTTCATGCAGACTGTAAAGTAAAATGTTACATCCATTAGAGATTTTGAGATTACCATATTGATGCGACTAATCAGTTTTTCCTACTGGGAGTTGGCATCTTTGAAAATTTTAGAATGCCACTTCCTCAGCGCAACATCAATTTGACTATTGATAATGCATAGAGCTTTGATGTTACATTGTTATGGACTCTGATTCCAGAAGTCATGAATCTTTTCCCAAACACAAAGATAAAGAAGACTACAATATAAGAATCTCCAAATTTTCTTGGCTTAGTTGATTTATCAATGAGGAGCAAAGTGTCATAGTCGCTATCTTTCCAAATGAACTCCAGGATCCAGACTACCTTTGAAAGAAATTATTCTCTCCGTCTTAAAAAAGACGAATAAAAATTGGAACAAATCAGCTTGTCTTACTCATGCACAATAAACTATGCTTGCAACCAGATGCCATTTTCTCAAAATGAGTATATCTTCGAGAAATGGGGACGTAACCTGGGAAATTTCCCCTTGTAGCATAATATTGAAAAAGAAGGTGAATTGGGATGGTGGCTGGCTGTCGGCGCAGAGAAATATTTTAAAATTGTTCAACATGATTTTTTAATAAGGGTAAATTCACGGTCAAGGTCATAATTTTGCCAAGAAGTTGACAATTTTGACTGATTTTGACCATTAAATGTTTTTTATACCATTTTTACTTCTTTTAACCATTTTATGAAAATCTGGAAATATCTTTAATTAAAAGTAGGTTTATCGACGGTGATTGAGGAAGGATTGGATTGCTAGAGTGATGTCCATTGAAACTAAGAGAGAATTTTAAAGAGAAATAATATTAATCAATTATTTGAAAAAAATGAGAATTACAGAAAATTAGTCGTATTATAAGAACAATTTCCCTAATTGTTATTCAATACGTATTTGAGAAAAGATAAGAAAAGAATTGAAATCCATAAATACCTCTGATCGAAAGCAGGTTTATCAGTGGCAATTGATCAAGGATTTGATCACTAAAGTGATGCTCATTAAACCCGAGAGAGATTTCTAAGGAGAAAGCATATTACGGATTATATAATGACAATTTCCCTAATTGTTATTTAATATAATTAGGTCATTTTTTTTCACTACAACCTAGTTGGAATAATTGACTCTTGGTAGCATTAATTACAATAACTTACATACAAACTATATAACACGCTCATTCCACAATTCTATTCAACAATTTTAAATTCTTTTTTATACGACTTTTGATAGCTTTTTTGGCAGTTAATGAGTAATCCTATATAATATTTGACATGATAACATATAAATGCAAAACACAAATATATAATCATTAGACATTTTAAGTAATTTTCTTTTGCATTGTCAAGCAAATAATAGAATAGAAAGGTGAAATTATTTTGGGGCAAAAAGTTATAAACATCCAATTTTATATTTGATTCAATAGCAATAATGAATTTCATTAAAAACTAAATAGGCATATGTGCCATCGGTCGGATCCGCATGTAGTAGGAGTAAAGCTTTGGTAAGCTGGACATGTAACAAATGAAATTGTAACGTCAGACTTTAACCTATGAAAAATAATGCCACATTCAGTGTAAATACACAATTAATGAATGTTGGCTAACATATTCACGAATTGATTTTCTTTTAATTTCCATAAATACTCCTCTTATATTTTTAGTTAGTTTCTTTTACTCCAATAATTTATTTACTTTAACTTTTAAGTTTTTGTTGTTGTTACCAATTGATTGTAACGAACTCGGATAGAGGGGTGAATGTTCTAACTTCATTTCAAGTTCTTTAAAATCTTTTAGTAAGAGTGTTGAGTTACTTTATATTATGGAATGCTTTGCAATGACAAAACTAAAAAAATGAGCTAATTCTTGTTTTGGCAAACTTTGTTGAATGAAAATACTCAGCAGGGTTGACTAATAAAACAGTTAGTAAAACTACGCAAAATATAAAGGATGATGCATGCTAAGCGAATAGTTGTAGAGTGAAATAAAGAGATAAAGGTTAAGAGAGTCAAACACAAAGATTTATCCTAGTTCAATAGCTTGTGCCTAATCTAGTCTTCGGATAATATCTCCGTGCTTTAATCTACCAATTCAACTCCTTTAACCAAGTGTAAAAGTCTTCACAATATGTAGATCTTTACAGCGAATAACTTCCTTCCTTATTTAAACCGCGAAAAGTTTGAGTACCGTTATCAAACAGTTATCATTTTATATATTGAATAAGATTGAAGTAAAAAACTTATAAGGCATTGTTTCTTCTTACAAATTTGATCTATTAAATTTTATGATCTAACTAACTTCCTTCCTTATTGATTGCTTAAGTAATTTTAGTAGAGCTGTAGCACTTAGGAAATTCCAGGTGTATTTACCAAGTTTTAAACATTATCTCCAGTCTTCTATTTATAATTGATTGTTGAGGTAGTCGTTGCAATCTTGTCCTTTACTCATTTAATCCTTTAAACTTTCTTCTAGTCAGGTCCTCAAAATCTTCCCGTTTGACTGCTGGTTAATCAAGACAGTAACTGAAGATGCAATGTTGTATGGTAGAATTTCAGAACTTAAAGTTAACCTAAAAGATCTCCTAAGCATTCTATGATTGATATAATCTAAGTTGAAACGTTCCAAAGATACTAATAGGTTTATAAAACTTATAAAGGAAACCTAACATTTAATATAAGAACATTACCAGTTGATGCGTGCTTCTCTCTTTTGGATGAGGCGTTCCCTTAGAGTAATTCAACAGAACTCCGTTGGCACTAGCCTCCAAACTAGGATAGCCTCTACGATTGATCAACATGGATCTTCACCGACCAAAACCTCAGCCAAGGTAGAACCCGTTGGTAGATAGCAACTGCTAGACCGTTCGAAAAGACCAACAGAAAAATATTAATTGAGAAGGCTCACTTCAAAATAGAAAGAGCCTTCTAAAGAATTCTTCATCGCTTGGAGAAACTCGTGGAGGATCTCGTAAAATATCACAAAGCAAAGATGTCGAACTCAGAGAAAAAGGCTGAGCTGAAGTACGTTCAAAAGAGGAGAAGGGAGGCCTATTTATATGGAGAGGGGAGTTGAAAACTACGCCATAGATGACCTATTGCAACACTGGAAAAATGTTGTTTAAAGTGCAAAAAATGATGCAACAACCTCTGTTGCAACATTTGTTGCAAAAAAAGTGATGATTCTGCTATCCTTGCAATAGATGCCTGTGACAACACATTTCGTATCTATAGCAACCCATTGAAAAAGTGTTGCAACAGATAGTTGTTGCATCACTTTTTGATCCTATTGTAACTCAAATTTTTGTGTTGCTAATAAGGTTCCCGCCATCAATGTTAACGACCGTTCGTATGTTAGCAACACTTTTTTAATGCAACGGCAACACTATTTTTAAACACTTTATTTATAATTTACATCACTTTTATTCAAGTTTGCAACACTTTTACCTTGCACTTTATTTTTCATTTGCAACACATTTTTCAATATCGCAACATGCTTTTTATAATTGTTTGTCATGAAAATCAAAATCATTAATATTAATAATATAAACTGAATATATAAATCAAAACGTACTTATATTTATATAATTTAAATAATTCTTAATACAATTCAATCTAGAAAAAGATTAAATTAAAAAAAATATATGGTATACAACTAAAACTCATTATCTAAATATCCTAATCCATATCGATAGAATAAACATTTGAAGTTCCACGAATCATCTTCATTGTATCGCTCCTCAAAAACTGCAAAAATAAACAACTCATTTAGTTTTTTTATAAAGCACTTTGATGGTATTCCGGGTTAGTTCCCAAGTAATATAAGGTGAAAAGAGGCTGGCAAAACAAATGAGATGGTTCCATATACCGTGCTTGGTCTTTAGGTAACTTAAGAACACATTAATATATTTGTTCAATACAGTTTGTTCTTTAAGTCTTACTTAAGAAAAATTTAAAGTCATGTATAGCTTTGCTTGAAATAAGTGATGGTAGGAAAGTTGTTCCAGAAGTACTTTGGAAATTTGACTAGTTTTAAGTGACAATGACTGTTTAGTATAATAAAACAAGATTTGGAAAAAGTTTATTACTTAATTGTTGGTTGCTTCCTTGAAGTTTTCGTAGTTTGACTTACTCACCACCGCGGGCCAATTCTCATAAACTGGTTTATCTCGCAATCACAGCCATCTCAGTTGCAATAGTAGATGGGTTTGCAGCAGCAGTCTAGCTCCTTGCTTCAGTAGCAGAATGTAATTGATCAACAGAAACAACAGTTGTATCAATCACAAAGACCAATTCTTGAGACATCTTTGAGTATGTAATACATCCTTTCATTTCTTAGTAATGTGTTTATTTGCATTTGAGGTGTTGTTTGTTAATATATTATAATTCAATGGCTTTATAGTTTAAATTGAGGTTGTTTTCTGTGTTACTTTCTGAAATAGTTTTGAATGATTTTAGGATCATCTATGTTATCTGTAATTTTGTTTCAAGGATTTTATGTTTATTTGATGTTATTACGACTGTGTTCTTTATTGTTAGAACTCTATATAGGATTTTATAGCATATTCTAAGTTTAATATTACTAATATTTTCTATGACATTTGTTCGTAGCATCTCTTGATTCTGTGGCAGCAACTGGACACTTAAATAAATGTGATTGGTAAGAGGAAATTCACATAAAGGTAAGATCTTTAGCTTTTGGCGAAGTTTATTTGCTTTATGATAAAAGTAAAAGATTTTCAAATTAGATTTTAGATGTGAGAGGCTATTAGTTTCAAATAATGATAACTATTAATAGGTGTATATTTTTTATTTATAGATCAAACAAATAAAGGAGAAGTATTTGCTTGAACTGATTGAAATTTACCAGAAAATTGCAGCAAAGTTACAGCAGGTGAGTTGGATCAATTTTTATATGTATTTGCAAAGCATGTGAATTAGTTGTTTGACATGCAAATCTTGACATATGAATAAATTGTTTGATATATGCAAATATTGACATAACATATATACGTGTGACAGAAAAAGAAATCTTGTTAAAAATAAGAGCTTGTAAGATGAAAAACTCACAAGGATCTTTTTTTATTTGGTTCCTTCTTTCCATAACTCAAAGCCCTTCAAGAATGCCTTGCACGCTGTCACTGGTTAATACCCTTGCCATCCTCGAATGCGGCCACTACCTATTAGACATTCTTCTTTTCTAACTGGTTAATACCCTTGCCATCCTCGAATGCGGCCACTACCTATTAGACATTCTTCTTTTCTAACTTACAGAATTGACATTATAACAAGAAACAACTCAGTAAACACATCTAATAAGAAGAAGTTCCTGAAAGGAAAATGAATCCTCGAGGAAAATCATATGTGTTGTATTTAGAAGCACAATAGATTGACACTGCTAAACTAAACAATAGAATTAGAAAGAACCAAGATCTTTACATCATGTTTCTGTTGCAGTGGAGTTACTGATTTTCTAAAATACTTGTTGAGGCTTTCTTGATTAATGACAAGTGTTCATGTTTCATATTCCACCAAAGAAAAACGGGTAAAAGGTTAGCACTTTAATTGATCAAAGAAAAAGGCTTTCAATTTCAGAAAAGGAGCTGTCACTTTTATAATAAAAAATGAAGCAACAAATAGTACTATGCAGTTATGGATTTAGGGTTATTTGACAAGACATGGGATAACCTTTTCTTTTACATCAACAATCCTCTTTAAGGCCTTGAGCACACGACTGAAATTTCCACTACCTATTTACTAGAAAGGATAGAAAAATGAAACAAATTAATCAACACAACTTGAAAGATGAAGGGTTGAGTATTCGTCAAATGTACCTGAATCTCCTGAAAATCTGCATGGTAGCTCGAAAGGCCATCTCGACCACCAACATTTGTAGCGAAAAATCCTATGTAATGCAAATTTAATTTGAAATAAAAAAGAATAGCATTATAAGGCTTGGCTTTATCTTTTACCCCTAGATACTTATGGAATTGTCAGTAATGTACCTAAACATTTTGATCTTCAACTACCAAAAGGATCTATATCCTCTTTTGAAGCATCCATTAGATATGGCTTATTGATGCAAGGAGGGGGCATAACCCGACAGCGCAAGGCAATAGCAAATTGTGATACATAATTTTGGCATTTTTGAGTTTCATATGCTGCTGTTTTCGCATTTTTTATATCTTCTGTACTAGGAGCATCTCATTCCACCTCCTCAGATTCTTGCTGGTCAATAAAGCAAGGCCTGAGAGGATTGACACTATCTGCAATTATAATGAACTTCCAAAATAAGTATATTGGAATAACTTGAAAAAATCTGATGAAACATATACAAATTAAACTGAAGATCTCAAAATTTGATAGTAATAACTAACAAAGTATAAGGAAGAAAAGTAAGTTGGTACCAGCCACTAATCTTACCTCGTTGGAGTTTTTTGTTTTCCACAGTGTTCAATTTTTCTGGTGATTCAGGGCCTAATATGATTTCCTGCAAATATCAAACCAAGTAATGAATTCATTTACTAACATATAGCATGTACCAAACTTTCTGCATTCACTCATAGAATATATTTTCCTTGTTGCAATCAAAGCCGTGTAGTGGATTCTGATCCACAGGCGTATTGTAATATGGAGTGCTACATTCACAATGGCACAACAAAAGATAATTAAACCATAATTTCAAATGTGAAGGCATCAAACCTTCCATGTAGTAGAAATTGTATTGAAAAGTATGTTCATTCACGAATGCAAATATGATTATTCATTCTTCATTCTATTAAAAGAAGCAACTTTCCTCTCACTAGCTAATGTGAGATACAAGAGCGCTAATCTACATAACCTTCAGCAATGCAAGACCTTATTTAATAGGATAATTTGGTAAATTCAACATCTTCAATCCTAAATGAGTTATGGGCTTTAGTTTCCAAGAACTATCCATCCCCAATTAATAAGTCTATTTGAATATCAATTATTCTAAATTGCTCTCTACCTATCATTTGACCCAATTAAATTAGCTACTCCAACAGAATCAACTAATTCTAAAATTTTTTCATCGAACTGCCATAGCCACAATCAAAATGGATAAAGGAAAAAAATTAGAGCAAACACACATGCAAACAGGTAATGACTGACAAAATGAAAACAAACAAACTAGAAAAAATCCTGATTGAGGATGAAATCTTTCTCATCAAGATCAATGTCAGCAGTAGTGCTAGGGTTTCCCGATGAGGAGAAAAACTGTTTATCGGAAGACTCAGAATTTAAAAGACTAGAGAAAAGAGAAGACCGATTAGAGATGGAGGTGGAAGAAGAAGATTGGTACTCTAGTGGAAACACAGTGACTTTCCCTAATTAAACTTGCATATGCCTGGATAATGTGCCCTTCATTTTTTCTACTCTTTCTCCTCTAATTATCATTGGCTTTAAGAGATTGGGTTGACTATTTAGGGATGCAGATTTCAGTACCCAAAGGTGTAATGGTAGAAGAAGAGGAAGATCGAAGGGGAGAAGATGGTGGTGAGAATAAAGGTATTTAATCGGCAATAGCAAAGGGGAGAATTAAAAGAAAAATAGGACGAATCGGACCTAGTATGAGTGGTACGTCCATAAAATGGGTGGGATGAGAGGCTGTTTTATTTATACCACTTCTATTCAACCTTTTATTTATTTTATTTTATAACTTTTATAATAATTATTTCTGTTAATTAGAGGGTGGGAGAAATCCGCCGCTTATTTTCTACTATTTATAGGTATTTTTGGTAACAATATTAGGAATGTTGGGCAAATAAATTTGTATTTGACATACATTTGTACTTGTTGCATCACTTTTGAAACACTTTTTCAATTGTGATGCCACAGATTAATTTTTTCATGAAAATTGCAACATTTTCTTGCAACACCAGGTAGTTTCTGTTGCAACAGGCCATCTATGGTATAGTGAAACTCCCCTCATTTAGCAATGTGGGATGGGAAAATCCGATCGCACAAATGTGCTCAACAGCATGGATCCCTAAGATCCGCAGGTTGACCCGCCGCACAGTCCGCTTATGCAGGTTGTGCGTTGCCTCCACAAGGCAAGCTAGTACTATAAGCCCAGCTTACAGGTCTGTTGCCTGGGTGCTAGCTGCTCGCGAGCTTTTTAGCTCGGGGGGCAGCCACGCAAACCCTACTCAGAACAACCTGTGTTCGTTTAGGGCCCACCTGTAACGGGAAAAATTCCTTGCTTCACTCAGTGCAATATTCCCAATTTTCTCCTTTAATCCTTTTAATTATTAATTTGGCCCAACCAAATAATAATTCATTCAACTAATTTGATAACCTTAATATTCTCGGCATAGACCTAGTCTATAGGTTCTTTACTCAGTCCGGTAAAGACCTAAAGTGTATGACCTCATAGGATCCTGAAGTATAGAGCTGCTAGAGGTTAACCTAAACTTAACTTCCCATCCAAGAACCTTTAGGCTCAGTGTTCCAGACCGTTATGGAACCCGATAACTCTAGGCGATCAAACGGGCTTTCTAGCAAAGGCGTATAATCCCCTGATACTCGGAACGTCACATGCCTGTGACTTGATTCGGTTCTGTAGTACAATACACTCCTTCCATCAGGTTAAGTACCATCCAGCTTATTGTGCTCGGATTAAGTGTTAGCTCATGTACTAGTCGTAGCTATCCTGGAATTAGACTTGTTCACGAAGAACACTACTCGCCATAATGTATCAAGATTGACTAGAAACCCATTCTATCAATCTTATACTCTGATCATAGGTTTATGTGTGTCTCTTCAACAAGAGACCCTAAGGTACATCTCCCATTATATCACTATATCATGAGCGATGGATCCCATATTGTCTACTCGACTTACCAACATGTAATCATCACTATACCCGTAATCACCCATATCATCCTAATCGCCAGGGTATGAATAAGTATAACCCAAAGTATAGAAACTCCTACATAAGGTAACCAATATCTCAGGTTTGAGGATACTTGTATTGCTATTGCAATAAGACATGACACGAACACATGCAAATAGTTATTTCCAAGTGTCTATCTTATAGCGATCTCCAATGTATTACCCAAATACATTCATGTGTTTACTCAAGGTACCACCTTCAGCTCGTGAGATCGGCTACTTAGATCTTATCCAAGGAGCAAGCCTACACATGCTAGTCTGTTCGCTTCATTGATGTTCAGTCTCAATGAAACTATGACTCGAGATATTTAGACTATTCAAAGTAACATGTATATGCAGTTTTCACACCACATAGCTTCAACTATATCCTTTCACTTTTACGCTATGAAGTAGTCACAGACTTTGTCTTATCAATGTGCATATATAATACCACATATATATGCTACTAGAGAGATACATAAATTAAATAAAAGCACTGATAAATAACAAAGATACCTTTATTATTAATAATAATTTGAAACTGTTTATACATTATAACTAATTAAGATATATTACCCTAATTGCCTCTAGGGCATACATCTTGTCTAACAATCTCCCACTTGCACTAGAGCCAATTACCCATGTGCTTCATGCCATAATCGTTAACATGCTGATCATGTTTAACCAGAGTCAATGGCTTTGTTAGCCCATCCACTAGATTCTGATCCGTTGGGATGTATTCTAAGCCTATATCCTTTCTAGCTACTATATCCTGAATGAGATGGTATTTTCTGAGTACATGTCTATTTCTTTGACGAGATCGTGGTTTCTTTGCCTAAGTAATAGCCCCATTATTAACGTAATAGACCACTATTGGATTTACAATGCTAGACACTGCACCAAGATCACCAATGAATCCCTTAAGCCAGATTGGTTGCTTAGCTGCTTTTGAAGCAGCTATATTCTCAGATTTTGTGCTTGAATCGGTAATCGTATTCTATTTGAAACTTTTCCAAACAATTGCCCCTCCATTTAACATAAACACATATCCTGATTGGGACTTATAATCGTCCCTGTCAAATTGAAAACTCACATCGGTGTATCCCTTCATGGAGAGATCACCTTCTCCATATACTATAAACATATCCTTAGTCCTACGTAAGTACTTAAGGATAGTTTTAACGGCCATCTAGTGCTTCTCACCTAGGTCAGATTGAAATCTTCTCATGATGCTCAACACATGTGAGACGTTTGGCCGAGTGCATACCATAACATACATGATGAACCTTATCGTTGAGTCATAGGGTATTCCATTCATACACAGTCTCTCCTCTTGTATTCACAGACACTCAGATTTAAAAAGGTTAATCCCGTGAGACATTGGGAGATAATCCTTTCTTGACTGCTTAAGGTTAAATCTAGCCACAACCTTGTCTATGTATGTACTTTGAGAAAGACCTAGCAACCTTCTGGATCTATCTCGGTAGATCTTTATACCAAGTATAAAAGCTACTTCTCTAAGGTTTTTCATGGAGAACTTTTTTGACAACCATGACTTAACAGTCTGAAGAAAAGGAACATCATTTCCTATTAGTAATATGTCATCAACATATAATACAAGGAAAACGATCGCACTCCTACTAGCATTCTTATATACACATTGCTCATTAGCGTTTGACACAAAACCAATTTCTTGGATTGTCTCGTCAAGCTTAATATTCCAACTCCTTGATGCTTGCTTAAGTCTATAAATGGACTTCTACAACTTGCATACCTTTGAGCCATCCTTAAATGTAAAACCCTCGAGTTGTACCATATACGCATCCCTATCTAGATTCCCTTTAAGGAATGTCATTTTCACATCCATCTACCAAATCTCATAATCGTAATGAGCGGTGATGGCAAGGAGTATCTTGATAGACTTTATAATGGCCACCGGTGAAAAGGTTTCATCATAGTCAATTCCTTCTTTTTTACCGTAACTTTTTGCAACCACCCTTGCTTTATAGGTAATTATATTAACATCCATGTCTGTTTTCTTCTTGAAAACCCACTTGCATCCTATGGGCTTAATCCCACTTGGAGCATCTATCAAGTTTTAAACTTGATTTTTGTACATGGAGTCCATCTGTGACCTCATGGTTTTAAACCATTTGTTAGACTCTGAGCCTTCCATTACCTCCTTGTAAGTCTTAGGCTCATCATCTTCCATAAGGAAGAGCTGTTTATCATCAGTGATGAGAAACCCGTATCGCTTGGAAGTGATTGGAGCCTAACTTGACCTACACAATGTCGATGCTATAATAGGCTATTCCATGCTTACACTTTCTTATATAACAAGTGTAGGAACAATAAGTTGATTATTTGTTTGATCTTCTTGAGTGCCTAACTCAAGATTGCTCTCACTAGCTTTCGCAAGTATATGCTCCTTCTCGAGGAATTGAGCATTTATAGAAATAAGTAATTTTTGTTCCTTGGGATCATAAAAGTTAAAACCCATAGTCTCTTAGGGTAACCAACAAATAGAAACCTATCAGACTTAGCACCCAACTTATCTGAACTTGTCCTCTTTACGTAAGCAAGAAATCCCCAAACTCTCAAGTGAGAAAAAGCTAGTTTCTTACCATACCACAATTCATATGGTGTTTAATTAAATGATTTCAAGGGTACTTTGTTTAGTATATAAACTACGCTCTCAAGTGCATAACCACAAAAGGATCTGCTGAGTTCTGCTTGGATCATCATGGACCATACCATATCGAGTAGAGTTTGATTTCTCCTTTCTGACACTCAATTGTTTTGGGGTGTACAAGGAGGTGTCAATTGGGATAAAATACCATTATCCCTTAGATAATCCTAAAACTCTTGGCTTAAGTATTCACCACCTTGATCAAATCGAAGGGTCTTGATACTTTTCGCAAGCTGTTTCTCTACTTCTGTTCTGAAGTCTTTGAATTTCTCAAAACTTTCAAACTTTTGCCTCATAAGGTATAGATAACCTTATCACGAGTAATCGTCTTAACACTCATTGGACAACATACATTGGAATGTATTCCAAGGTACTAGTGGTATGTTGACCCTTACCTTTGAAAGGTTTCTTAGTCATCTTTCCCTTTAAACAGGGTTCACATGCCCCATAGGATTCCCATTCCATTGGGCCCAAGTCACCACATTTGTGTAACTTAGTTAAGCAAGTTTCATTTATATGGCGTAGATGACAATGCCATAAGTACGAGGATTTCTCATTTTCTAATCTTGATTTCTTAATAATGTTTATATTTAGAATTTCAGTTTTAGTATCTAGAACATGATTGCCATCAACAGATATTCCACAAGCATAAAGAACATTATCACGTCGAATTTGACAATTATTATTATAAAATAAAATCTCAAATCACTTTGTTGCGAAATGCGCAATAGAAACAATATTCTTAGTGATAGCAGGAATATAATTGCAATTGTTTAAAACTAAAACTAGGCTACTAGGCAAATGAAGGCTAAATGTCCCTACAGCTATTACAGTAACCCGTGCTCCATTTCCAACTCTTAGGTCCATTTCCCTCTTTGCAAGCCTCTTACTGTTCCGCAACCCCTGCATAGAAGTACAAATATGAGTACCACAACTAGTATCCAATACCCATATAGACTCATAGGGAACTGTAGAGAAACTCTCTAGTATGAACATACCTCTAGAAATTCGAGCCACAACTTTGATTGTCTAATGAGCTTGTTCCAAGAGATACATTTTCCCTCTTCAACTCTAACTTCTTCATGAGCTTTCTCTTCACTTTTAAACCTTTAAGTTTCTTTAACTTAAGGTCCTCAGCATTCACTTACTCTTTGAGCTTATTTCTAAACTCAATCTCATAAATCTCGAGCAAGTCTATAAGTTAGGTCAAGGTACAATTGGAAGAACACTCCTTAAGCATCTTCTTGAAAGAATCATATTTATTGGGTAATGCCCTCAATATCATTTCCCTCAAAGACTCCTCACTGTACTCAACTCCCAACTTTCTCAATTTCTCATAGTTGTCATATATATTTATAACCAATTCTACTACTGAGGTGTCTCCTTGTAACTTACCGTGGTATAGTCTATCTTCTAGACTTCTGACGAATTTGAGATGATCAATCATTGTTGTGAGTCCAACCCTTTATACACACATGCATACTTTTGGGAGCATGTGGTCTAACATGAGTTTTGCAGCAAACTTGTAGTTTCCCTTATGCTCCTCATAATAATTCATCTCACATGCAAAAGCATTCTTACCGGGATGTTTGGGACTCGGATCAGTCAAGACATAATCCAAGTAGTAGTTCTGAAGAACTCCTCTAATAGTGTCAAACCACTCATTGAAGTTGTAAATGTCATACTTTATGTTAACAAGAGGACCAATATCAGTGCGAGTATTTTTGTTAGTGATCATATTCAACCTAGATATAAGATAGAATTTGTTTAGACATTAGTATATGTACATGCATTTAATATAAGGTCTTTAAGTATATACATAATTCCTACTATTTTCTCGACATTCAAATAGCCCCTTCAATTTAATTCAGGTCTAACTAATTTTTCTTAGTATGTAGAATCTATAGCAACTCATCATGACCCTTGCTATAGCAGGTCAAGCCATAATAAGATAACCATGGTTGGAACCCGTCCATTTACATCTCATGCAATTGCTAATCCATTTGAGTTCTCTTTCTTGAGATGTGCATACCCAATTGTATGACTCTTCAAATATGTCTCCAATCTAGCATTAGCTCCAATGATATGGACAACTAACAAATTTTGGTTAAGGCATTAACCCCATCTAGTCTCATGACCGAACACATGTTAAAGGAAAGCATGTTGTACATGTTCTTACATTCGTTAATAAGGTTCGTATCATGACTTATGACGAGAAGACAATCTACGCTTTACTATTGTTATATGGATTTTATTGGTGCCGCTGGTCTCTCCCTAGTCTAGGTCTGATACGATGGATATGATTATGGTAAAATAATTCCAGTCTATTTGGAATTATTAACTCTAAGGGAACATGCTCAAGATTGGTACAACATAGTCATTCCATTATGCCAAGACTCAACATAGCATAAAAAACAAACTAGGTCCATGTTTAAGTTCTTGCACCTATGTGATAAGTGTATAATTACACTTATTATCACATTAATTTTATAAAATAAACATTATAGTTTTAGTCATTTTTATACTTCATATAAAAGATTTCACGTGGTATGTAGTTATTTTTTATGCAAATGTAGATACTAGGTAAATCTTGGGAGTAAAATGAGCTAAAGTGGAATTCTATGAAAAAAGAGTGAAAAAGGTGCAAAAAGATGCGTGGAACTTAAAGATTTGGCTTAGGATCGAAGCTGTCGAAGATCG
>CATIWQ010319321.1:0-12508 GCA_949673415.1 Euphorbia schlechtendalii | reverse complement strand
ATAATATTATTCGCAGATGCATAGATGATACTAACTTTTCTTCAGTTTTAAGTCATTGCCATGATAGCATATATGGAGGACACTTAGGACCAACAAAAACCGCTACTAAAGTTTTAGAGAGTGGGTTTTATTGGCCAACATTGTTCAAGGATGCTAGAGATTTTGTTCAGAATTGTGATAATTGTCAGAGAATAGGAAACATAAGTCGAAGAGATGTGATGCCATTGAAAAACATCTTAGAAGTAGAGCTTTTTGATGTTTGGGGTATAGATTTCTTGGGACCATTTCCTAACTCTAAAGGTAATAATTATATTCTGGTTGTAGTTTATTATGTTTCAAAATGGGTTGAAGCTAGAGCATATAGTAAGAATGATGTTAGAGTAGTTGCTAAGTTTCTTAAGCAATTATTTAGTTGATTTGGAGTTCCTAAGACCATAATTAGCGATGGAGGTTCACATTTCATCAATAAGACTTTTGAAAGCTTGATGCATAAGTCTGGAGTACATCATAAGGTTGCTACTCCATATCACGCTCAAACTAGTGGTCAAGTAGAAATTTCTAATTCGAGAAATTAAGTGGATTCTTGAAAATTCTATCTCGAATTCTAGGAAGGATTGGTCTACTAAGTTAAATAATGCATTATGGGCTTACAAAACAACTTTTAAGACACTTATTGGTATGACACCCTACAAGTTGGTTTACGGAAAGGATTTTCATTTACTTGTAGAATTAGTGCATAAGGCTTTATGGGCTTTGAAGAATTTGAATATGGATTTAAACAAAGCCGGTGAAAGAAGAAAGTTGGATTTAAATGCGTTAGAAGAACTACGTTTATCATCATATGAGAATGCAAAGATCTATAAAGAGAAGATGAAATGATGGAACGATGCAAAACTATGAGAAAAGAAGTTTCAGGTTGGAGAAGAAGTTCTGTTATATAATTCTAGACTTCGCTTGTTCCCTGGAAAACTCAAATCTCATTGGAAGGGACCTTACAAAGTTATTCATGTATTTGACAATGGAGCATTGGAATTGAAATTCAAAAATGGAGTAATATTTCGAGCCAATGGCCAAAGATGCAAACCTTATCTCGAAAATAAATTTGAACAACAAGACATTGATGTTCAATTACTAACTTCACCATAATCATTCCAGGTATGTAAATAGTGATTATTTATTATTTATATTTAATACGTTTGTTTTTCTAAGTTTTTCTAGGTACTAAGTCTGAAAATTAAAGAAATAAAAGGATTAAAGAAGGTCGCGCTCATGAGTTTATACAACAAAAACCTTCTGTTCCTGTTTTGAAGAAAATTACGATCGCAACATGCCTTTGCAATCGCTACACGGAGAAAAATATGACATTTGCAGATCACGATTAACACGCAATAGATGTCTAAACTGCCATTAATGGCTAGTTTGAAGAGAAAACGACTATATTGACTATTTTGGCTAATTAGAGACCTATTAGAACTCTATATAAAGGTCTAGGTTGAATCCATAATCACCATAACCTTCTACAAGTCTATTTCAAGTTCTGATTCTTCAAAAACATCTCTATTCTTCTTCAATTCTCAACCTTTTCAAACTTTACCTCAAAAACAATCATGACTCATGTTAAGAAATCAGACAACAGAAGAGAAATCCCAAATTACTAAGAAGAATACGATTGTCCTTTTCCTATTCATACTCCTGAAGAAGGGAAGAGAGTCCAAGTTTTAAACAAATTGGAGATAATTTGTATGATTTTTCTTGATTTGGTTTTCTCGGAGACAATGGGGCTCCATGAGCAAATGGGGATTTTACTCTCTGATCTTGGATTAAGTCAATTTGTGGGAATGTGATTTCCACAAAATCATGAGTGGATTTTAGAATGTCTAGTGACATTTGATTTTGAAGATAACAAGAAGAGGGCTATACAATTTCGGAACCAAGGAAGACATTACATAGTCACTAGGGATATGATGAATGCTTGGTTTGGTTTCGAGGTTGAAAATTCATCAACGATGATGGATTCGTTTCAAGAAAATTGAGTTTGGGCAGATTTAATGGGTAAGCAAACTTTCGATCCCAAAAACTTTCCTAATAAATTGATTAAGGACGAGTGCATTCTCCTACTCCACAAATACCTAACCACTTTGGTATTTTATCGAGTGGAGAACACAAAGGTCCAAAAGAGGGATTTGTTTGTTCTTTCTTGTGCATTGATGAAGCAAAAAGTGGAGTTTGTGGATGTCATATGGGACATGATGAAGAAAAACTCTTCAAGCATGAGGAAGCAAATTGGAGTGGCCAAAATTATAACCTGAATTGTCATGGGAGTATGACAAGAACTTCCATATGTTCAACAACCAGGTGAATACTTTTGATATATGGATGGGAATTACTTGAAAAATAACAGACTTCTTCAAGAGAACAATGGTATCTTTTCTTTCTACTCCTATTACAATCACATAAGGAAACTAATCTCAACTCGTGAGGAAACTTCCGCTAGCCCATCCGATCCAATCGTTGGACATCATCCTGGCAAAGCTCCGATGAATGTAGAGGAAGATGAAGATGAAGAAGAAGAAGCACCGGAAGATTGGAAGGCGGATATGCAACAAAAGCTAGACAATTGCCAAGTGGAACTTGGAGTAATGAAGAAAGGCATGAAAATTCTAAAGAAAAGTAATAAACCGATGCTTCGAAAATTATTATCTCTCTTTAGAAGACAAAATTGTCAATTTACTCCTAGTCCCCCGGATTCTCCTTCACAATAAATAGGTTTATTCTTTTCTTTCATTTTTTAAATTTTAGACTAGTTGTTTAGTTTAGTTTTTAGTTAGGTCCCTCACAATAAGGACATTGTGTTCTTTAGTGTGTGGGGGGGGGCAATTGTATTAAATCCAAAAATCCAAAAAAATCAAATAAAATTAAAAAAGTTGAAGAATGAAATTTTTTTTTCATTTTGTTATTTATACATTATCCATACCTATACTATACTAACATATGTTCCAAGGTTATTATGTGTGTTAGGTATTACAAGTTCGATGTTGGCGAATATTTCAAACAAAATTTTTGTTTCGAGTATGAGAGCACGTTGAGAGTGTGAGCGCTTTAGTAGATTGGCACAACATTTAGCATTTGGAAAGGATGAGTGACGAGTAACATTCAATAGCAACATTCCAAGTAAGTTTCGATATATATTTCAATGCAACATGAATTAGTATAAGTTATATAGTTTTAGTTTAATGCTACCGATTAGTTTTAAGTGGACTAATATCTAGTAGTGTTCTTACTATAAGTTTTATACACTATTTTTGAATACATCCTATAAGTATTAAGTGTGTTTAAAGTGTAAGGAAACTATAGCCATAATACTTTGAAGTGATCAATAAAGGATGAGGGTATTAAGAGAAAAAATCAAAAGAAAGAGAGGATAACCAATGAGTTATGCAAAAGGTGAGGAATGGTAGGGAGCAGAAACTGCAACCATTCAATGAGTGAAAAAAAAGAGAAAAGTAGCATAGCACGAAAAATGGGTGCAAAGTACGAATCTGTACTTCAAACACATATTCTTAAAAGAAAAAAATGAGTGTGGTATGGAGCATAAGATACAACCACTAAAAAAAAGGGGAATGGTATGGAGCATAAAATGCAACCACTAAGAGTGTTTTAGCATAAGATTACCTATAAATACCTTGAGATCAATCTTTTCAAAGTGTTCTCTCTTTTTCCTTTATACTTTATACTATGCTTAAGAGAAGGAAATATTCTAGTGAGCATATAACACTTATATGAAGATGCAATTCGGTTGACCCTCCATTAAGAGCAAAGGTATGCAACTAAACTATATAAATTGTACATTACTAATTTGTGGGAAATTTCAAACACTTTACTTGAATCTTATGCAACATGGGAATGTGGTACTTACTGCAATAGTCTTTCGCCAAATGAGGTATGAACTTGAATTACTATTTTATACACTTCTGTTGTGTTTACCTTAAAGACAAGGCAAAAGTTAAGTGTGAGGGTGTGATAAGTGTATAATTACACTTATTATCTTGATATTTTTACTCATAAAATGATATAGTTTAGAGTCATTTTATACTTCATATAAAAGATTTCACGTGGTATGTAGTTGTTTTTTATGCAAGTGTAGAAACTAGGTGAATCTTGGGAGTGAAATGAGCGAAGATGGAATTCTATGTAAAAGAGTGAAAAAGGTGCAAAAAGATGCGTGGAATGCAAGGAATTGTCTTAGGATCGAAGTTGTCAAAGATCGGTAAAGTTGTAAATAAGAATAATAAAGAAAAGCATAAGTCGCAACCATGCCACGATCGTGATTCCTATTCATGATATGACAAGTCACGCTCGTGACTATCTCTCACAATTGTGACTTATCATTCTTCACAAGTAATAAGTTACCAATTTACATTCACGATCGTGACATGTATATCACGCTCATGAATGTGATGGTTTTTTTGTTAACTCTTCTCAACTACCAACCGCTGGATAAGAACAATCAACCGCCAGACGAAAAGGCACCTTTTGGAAGATAAAGAGACACAAAAAGGTGCCTATCCATTGAAGATAAGGATTAAATCTTGCATCTAATCAAAGGAAGATGATGCAACCCTTCACTAATGGATGTGACTATTTGTTGGGATAAACGCAACCTTTCACACCCTATTAATAGAGGTTCAATCAACCATTTTCGTGCATGGTGATAAATGGTGATATATGATATATGATAGAGAGTAAAAAGTTATAGATTTCACCAAGTTCAAAGTGTTAGAGAGAAAAATGTATAAGTGATTCGATTCTTGTTTCGTTCACTAGATTTCTCCACAAATTAGAGCGATTGTTGTATGAGTGTAATTGCAAAGCACTTATCAACAAAAGTTTTTATTCTTCAACATTCATTTATTCAATATTCACAAAGAATAGCATCCTAGCGGAGCATCTATATGAGTCGAGACCAAATTCAAAGTAGACATAGGAATTGCGGGAATTGACAACTCCTATTAAAAGATATGATTGGATCAACTTTAGCTTTCACTTTCATACCTTACAAGTGTACTTTGATTTCTACTTTATATTTTCTAATTTGAAGTTTATGATATCTCTATGTGTCATAATGAGTATTTCATCTTGCGTCTCTTATATTAATAAAGTTATATGCTTTCAAGTTAACTTTAAGAGTAGTTTCGGGGTTAACAAGAATGTGTATAATCACTGGATCTGTGATTTTAACGCTGTTTGGTGAACCAACATTTTTGGAGTGGTAACTTGCTAAATATAGCTATGTGAGAGCGACCCATACTAGGCATAGTATTGTTGTTGTCCAGGTTTTTATAAACTTCATAATTCGTTTATCCTAGATTTAGAAAAGTCATTTAATGTGTAGCTCTACGGTGAATTATAGGGTATTTGAGCTTCTAAAACCGAGTTTATTGAAGTTATCTATTGCATAAAAAATCCTTGATTATTTTGCGTATTTTACTCTACTATATTTATTCTTGGGGAATATCTATATGCTTTGCAACTTCTCTAATCTATCCATTCATCTATCTACCGTTCAAAACTTCCAACTTATTTTATTTTCTTTTATTCCGTAACTGTAATTTATCTTTAGAACCGAATTCCTTCTCTGTGGGATCAATATCTTTTAAAACTACATCGCAACTGTATACTTGCAGTTATCATCATTTTTCTATTTGATAAGCGGTATTGACAACACCTGTTTATATTGAGAACTTCTATATTATCAGTAGAAAAGTGGCGAACAGAAGCGTAAAAGAAATGGAAGTGTCAGTTTCGGAGACAACAAAAAAGGGAAGATTGTTGGATGTGGCACTTTAGGTGTTTCTCCTTCAATTGAAAGGGTGTCTCTGATCAAAGGACTTAAGTTCAACTTGCTAAGAGTAGCCCAACTCTGTGAAAAAGGTAGAAAGGTTACATTCAACTCAGCAGGTTGCTCAATTATTGACTGTAAGACTTACTCAACTATACTCTTTGCTCCTAGTAATAATAATGTGTATATGATTGATTTATCTTTAGGCTCCACTAATGTTTATCTTATATCTAAGGAGGATAATCCATGGCTTCGGCATAGAATTTTGTTTCATATAAATATGAACATTCTTTCTAAATTAGCCAAAAAGCAATTAGTTGTGAGTTTACCCAGTATCAGCTTTGTGAACTATAGATTTTTCTTAGCTTGCCAGCTTGGTAAGCAAGTTAAAAACTCATTTAGATCTATAAATAACAAAGTAACTAAGAGACCGTTGGAGTTCCTCCACCTAGATTTATTTGTTCATGTTCAACCTATGAGCATGGGTGGAAAATGATTCTCATTGGTAGTATTGGATGAGATTCAATTGGGCAGTTTTGTTAAATAGCAAAGATGAAACCTTTGAGTCTTTAGTCAAACACAGTAATCGGATATTGAACGAATAAAGAACTAAAATCAGTAGAATTTGAAGTGTTCATGGACATGAATTCGAGAACTTTCATTTTGAAAAATTTTGTTCGTTGCAAGGTATTGACCACAACTCCTCTGCTCTTTATACTCCTCAACAAAATGGGTTGTAGAGAGGAAGAACAGAATCGTAGTTGAAATGGCTCAATCCATGCTGAGTGATAACAATCCACCAGAGTACTTTTAGGGAGAAGCGATTAACATAGCCTATTATATCTTAAATCGGGTTTTAATTCGCCCAATTCTTGAGAAGAAACCCTATGAGCTTTAGCGAGGGTGCAAGCCTAAGATTGGTCATCTCAGATCATTTGGTTATAGGTGCTTCATTCTTAACACTAAGGAGCAGTTAGGAAAGTTTTATCTAAAAGCTGATGAAGGTACCTTTCTGGGTTACTCAACTAACAATAAGGTATATAGAATATATGTCAAGAGGACCGGCTTATTAGAGGAGTCTAATCATGTAGATTTTGATGAAAACTAACAATGTAGATAGACGACCATCTGATAAAGACGAAGGAGTAAACCGGCCAGAAAATCAATTTAACATACCACTCTCTGTGCTTCTCAACCAAACATAAGAAGGAATATTTGTTGGTTATTCAAATCTATGTGGATGATATCATCTTTGGAGCAACCAATGAGAAGCTGTGCAAGAAATTCAACAAGCAAATGAAGAGTGAATTTGAAATATCAATGGTGGGAGAGCTCAACTTTTTCCTTGGACTGTAGATCAAGTAAAGTAAAGATTAAATGTTCATCAGTCAAGCAAAGTATGCTAAAGAAGTCTTGAAGAAGTTTGATATGGAGAATTCAAAGCCAATGTCCACTCACATGCCCACTGATACAATTTTGAGTAAGGATGAAGCTGGTAAGCTTGTAGATAGCAAGTTCTACGAGGTATTATTGGCTCACTTTTTTACTTAATTGCTAGTAGGCTTGATAGTTAATATTCTATGTGCTATTGCACACATTATCAAGCTGACCCCAAAGAATATCACTTAGCTACTGTTAAGAGAATTCTATAGTGCTCGCAAGGTTCTATTGATGCAAGTCTATGGTATCTCAACATCTCAGATTCCACTCCTAGAGGATTCATAGATGCTTACTATGGTAGAGTCAAGCTCGATAGGAAAACAGGAGGATGTCATTTCCATGGAGAGTGCCTTCTCTCATGGTATAACAAGAAGCAAAATTTTGTTGCATTGAGTAAAGTTGAAGCTGAGTACATAGTGGTAGGAATAGCTATGGATTAAGCAACAACTAGAGAGTTATGATTTAAAGTTAAAATGCCTTGAAGTTATGTGTGATAACAAGAGCGCAATTGACCTATCCAAGAATCGATTTCAACATGGTAGGATGAAGCATGTCAATATAAGACATCACTTCATGAGGGATCATGTGCTAAGGGGAGATGTCAAATTGGAGTATGTTTCTTCATATAATAATGAGTTGACATATTCACTAAACCATTAACAAAGAAGTAATTCAATGTTCTAAGGCAGCTAGTTGGAATGGCAAACCCCATGCGAAGAAAAATCAAGAAAATTGGCTAAGTATTGAAAATAAAGTCTCAACTCAAGCGAACAAGGTAACAAGTATTTAACACTGTTTATATTTTAAAGTAATGTTATGAGATGTAGTTTGGTGGTTTAAAATTCAAAAGCTACTTTATCCAAAGGACGCTTTAAATTGGAACCGTTTAACTTCAAAACTCACCATTTTACTATGTCAGTTAAAAGCTTGTTAATCTCAGCATTCATTTTAATCTTGTCTTGTGCAAGCGCCACGTATCATTTGCAAGTTGAAGAGCTATATAAGCGATAGCATGTTGGAGAGAGAATGTTACTTGTAATTCTAAAATCTCAATCGTTTTTGCAAAGAACCCTAATTTCTTCAATCTCTCAAATTCTCTCAACTACAATGGCGAACATAAGGAAAACTCTCAAGCTTCAAGGATTCTTAAAGAAGAACATGTTTGTGCATATCGATGGCATTGTAAAGAGGGTTATCTTTCCCATGAAAACATATTCACGAAGATCGACTGGCCAGAGAATCAAGACTTTGGTCCAGTATTTGAAGTGGATTATGATGAGTTGTTGAAGAACAAGTTCTTGCACAAGATAGTATCCTCAACATACCATTGAAGGGCTTTAAACTAAGAAGGACTAGAGACTAAGAGCTCGTTGTTATCCCTGAGGATTAGGAAATCCCACCAGACTATGGATATGGAGAAATAACTACTTCTAGGATGAGCTGGGAGGCAAGAGCTTGTCATAAATTATTAGTGAAGATGACTATGCCCAAGACTAGGTCACTAAGAAGTTACACGTACTTCGAGAGTGCATAGTCTACCATATAGTAGAAGGTAAGAAACTTAATTGGCCAGTCTTGATTCTTCATCACCTGACCAAAGTTACTACCATATATCATTATGGTTATTTAATCACTACCCTCATGAAGGCCATGAGGATGAACATTTCATCCTTTATTGATTGACGAAGCAAAATTGTGGTCTGCTGAAGAGAACCTTGGACATGATCCACTTTAATAGCTGAAGAACAAGCAAGTCCACAATCACTACACTAAGGCTCAAGATTTCAAATTGAAGAAGGCAAAGGTGGAACCAACTATGTTCCCTGCAGATGTGGTCAAGGAAGATGGGGAAGCTTTTGTGGTGGATTTTGAAGGATCAAGCGAGGGAATTGCAAATGATGTTCCCCTATCAGCTCAATTGGAGCATATATCCACAGCTTCTGATCCCTCATCTCCAAAAGCTAAAAATAGAGCTAAGAAGGTTAGAACTAGCCTAGTAAAAGCAAGGGTAGGAAATGCGCTTGCCAACTTCAAGGTAAATAAAGGAATAAAATGAGACTCAAAACTCACGCTCAAATGAAGCTAAGATGAAACAAAGGGCTGAAGAATAGGAAGATGCTAGAGAGCAAGAAGATGGCCTACGCTAGAAGAAGCGCAAACTTAAAGAGGCTGAGGATGATGCGGGTGAGGGTAATTCTAAGAAAAGCAAAGAGGACCCTGAAACCATCAAACTTGGTATTGCTGCTCAGGTGGAGAAAGTAATCTCCAAGGCTAGAGGTACTTAGTGAAAAAAATCTTCCACTATGTGCTTGAAGAAAAATGTCCAAATAGTGAGTAGCAATGAGGATGATGATGACATAAAGGTCATCAATCAGGAAGAATTTGCTCTTCCCGGTTTGGGCATCCCTAGCCCAATTCACACTTAGCATATAGAGAATCTTCCATCACAGGCTATGTTACCTAAGGCTGACCCATCCTTGGGTTAATCAGCCAACCCCCAAGTACCTAAAAATCCTTCCCCCATTTCTTCTGTAAATCCTTCACTAAACTCTCCTGTAAATCATAAACAACCATCTTCTGTAAATTCCCAAATTTCTCCTTCCAATGTAAATTCTCCTTCCTAAATACCTTCCATTGTAAATTCCCCAGTATACACTCCTTCCTCTCCATCTCATTCCCAAGAAAAGACCACACATTCCTCACCTCCTCTAAACACTCAAACTACTCTCATCCCTTCTCTTATAAAATCTAAATCAACCCCCACTTCTTCTCAAAATGTGCAAAACACTTCTACACCTACCCTTTCTTCTAATCCAACCTCCATCCCTTTAACCTTTGATTGGAGAAGTTCTTAAAGCTGATAACTCTCCTCAACAAGGAAAAGCAGTTGAGGAAATTGCTAAGGTAAATTTTACCACCAATGAAGCAATTCCCTCCAGCAGCAAGCTAATCTAAGAGGACTTGGTTGATTCAACCATCTTGGCTCAAATAAGGGAGTTGGCTAAGAAGAAATTCCCAAATCTCCAAACTAAGGCTAAGTTAGATGGAGCAGTAAGCCGAGTGCTACTAACTCAAGAACTCCAAATCTAAGGCGAAGCTTCCCAAGTTTGATGAACAATCCAGTATCCCCTTTGAATCGGTGTATTTTGAATAATTTGAGAAGATTCAAGGGAGCTTGTACACTATCAGAAATCATCTTGAGAAGAAAGAGCTAAAAGCCTGGTGGACAAGATGGCGCTGATTCTTACCGGGTTGACTGATTTTGCATCTTAGCTCAAAGTAACTGTCTCCTCTATTCCCACGTCTACTGTCATTGCCAATATAGTGGTAGGAAAGATGAAGGGTAGTATAGATACTTCTACAGAGTAGTTAAGTAGTTTGAATGCCACATTGGCTACTCAAACTACACAATTTCATAAGTTTGGCAAAGAACAGGCTAAAATAAAGACTAGCACGATAATAAAATAAGTGAGTTTTCTAAGCAGATCAACGTTACTAAGGATCTAGGGCACAACATGTGCAAAGTGATGGAGAAGATGTCCAAGCTGATGGTCACTTATGATAAAAAGGTGGATCGCATTATAAAGACAGTTGAAGATGCTACAAAGAAAATGGACAAATCGGTGCAAATCCATTATGCTCTTGGAGACAAGCTTGACTCACCCTACAAGGTCATCAATGAAAATACTAATGAATTAGTTAAGAAAGCACAAAAAGCCCTCCTTTAAGTAATGGGTAAGTTGTTTCCTAAGCCAACCAAGTGCTTAGATCTTAAGAATGGTCTCTTAGTGCACAAGAAACTCAATGCCCTTAAGGATCGTCTTCATGATATGCAACAAAACATGGATAAATTGGTTACTACTGGGATGTATGACCCAAGGGATATCGAGTTTATAGCCAAGACTATGAACAACATTTACCCTTGAATCATTGACATGGAAGAAAAGCTGAAGATTGCTCTTTCTACATCAAATTTTAGAGGTCTGCTATTACGCTTTCAATAGTTCGCTTGTCAAGGCTTCAATCAAATTGCTCATCTCACCTAGTGTCACAATTTACTTCTGCGTGAGCTTAATGATCAAGACATCCTTATGCTAAAAGGAAAGGAGTAGCTAGAGTAAGAGATCTCTCCAGCCATTATTGGGAAGCAAGAGGACTTTCAGTCTACTCTCGAATCCTTTAATACGTGCCTTAAATAAATGATTAAGGGATAGATATCAAGGGGAGAAAGTAGTTGAAGATGCTCAGAGGACAACACAACAATATAGAGCTTCACTTTCGCAAAGGCATCAACGTCCTCAACAACAGCATCAACAACAACACCATCAATGTCAACAACGCCATTCCAGCTATCCAAAAGGTAGGAGATCATCTTCTTCTCATCAGTCGTAGCATACCCATAGATAGCTTAGACTAGATTTAAACTTGTAATAGCGCATCCTTGTAACCACTTAATTTAGGACACTTTTGGTGCACTAACTAAGTTATTGTTAATTAATGAAAAGATTACAAGTTTATTTCTATCAAGTTAAGAGCTTCTTAACTTCATATTTATAGTTTATGCTTTGTTATTTCTACTTATAAACTATTGCAGGAATCAACTAAGACCATTCTCAAGTAGAAGCTGAAGTAAGACAAAGTCCCAAGTTTTAAAGAAATTCCTCTAAGTACGGGGGTGTTATGTTAACTGAACAAAATCCACTCAGTATGGGAGTCCACACTGATCTAGGAGTTTACTAAGCTTGGGGGAGTCTTACATCATTTATCAAGTATCTCTATATCTATAAACTATTTATTCAATTAATCTATTCTACTACCTGGTTTGTTTTTTATTCCAAAATGGGGAAGATTGTTGAACTCAAGTTAATACTACTTCACAGTACTTCAAATGTTTTGGAAATAATAAACTGTCTAGGTGTGAGCACGTGATTTTGTACCAAATTGCGTATTCGATGATGATGGCTTTTCGGGATTATATCTTTGAATCACAAGTTTCGATTGTCCAAATGATCATCAAATTGGAGCTCTCCTCATAAAAAAATAAATATTTTAGGCCCTAAATAAATATTTAGGTTCGTAAAAAATTATTTAAAAGTCTTAAGTGAAAACTTAAAAGTTTAAAGTATTTTTAAGGACCAAAATAAGTGTTTAAGGGTTCGGAATAATTTAATTAAATTGTTTTTTAAAGAAAAAAAATATAACACACACACACACAGATATATATATATA
>CATIWQ010319311.1:0-22467 GCA_949673415.1 Euphorbia schlechtendalii | reverse complement strand
TTCAGCTTTGCCATTTTAGAGCGAATAAAGGGCACCGCAAAACTCACCTAGAATGACAATTATAATCTTAAAACAATATTTCAACCACTATATATAATTGCTATCTTTTAATGCACTTCTTTCATACGACTAGACTTAGAGGGCAAATCATTCCACCCGAAATATTTGTGTTTCTGCCATTAGCTGTGAAATAAAACTTAAAGTCAGGCGCATGTGTAACAGAATGCATAATGAAATTGCTAGTTTCATGTTTCAATGACACCTATTTTTTCAAAAAATAAAAGAAGAATCACAGAATACTTCAAATTCTAACAAATCTTTTGAAGTTAGGCTGCATAAAGATCATACTTACAATATGCTTGATGAAGGAAACATAGAAGTTCCATTGAAACATGTAACAAGTCATTCAGAATTGGGTTGTACATGTATTCAACTCTGTAATGGAATTGATGGTTTCAGGTTGCAAGAAATAAGAAATGCAACGTACTTCAAACTCCAACAAATCCTTTTGACTTTTCAGTCAGGCCATGTGACTATTAATTTCACAACTCAATAAAAATTATCCTCTTATTTCATCAAGATATAAAGAATCATAGCATACTTCAAATACAAATTATTTCAAGTACCATGTTACGGAAAGCCTATTTCCAATTTTAAGTTGAAGTAACTGTCAATTTCTCATCAATAAAACTAACATTAAGGGACACTTCAATATGAAACCAAGATACCAAAGACAAGGTAAATATGCCTTTGAAAACAAACAGAGCATAAATCACCACATAATAACGACCTAAGATATTGGTAATAGACAACAAAGTGAGATCAAGAGGGAAATTGCTCAACCCAAAACAGATCACTATAACAAGTAACGGAATTGCTAGTTCCATATTTCAATGAGACTTTCCACTCATCTGTCAAGAATTAGAACCATGAGATACTTCAAACTGAAATATATGTATTAAATTCAGGTTGTATATAAATTACACGTCCAAAATGCTTGTTGAGAGACAAGTACAACTCCAACTAAGAAAACGTTGTATATGGACTTACATTATCCAATGAAATTACTAGATTCGAGTTTATGGTAGGAGTTGCACTCATCCTTCATAAAAAAAATCAATGAGGTACTTCAAATTGGAACGTATCTTTTAGAGTCGGGCTTAAATGTATTTTTTTGAGCAATAAAACTGCTAATTTCATGATACTATGTTAGGGAAAGGCGTTGAAGTAATAATACTCATCTTTCATCAAGAAATTTAGAATCACGGAACACTTCAAAGTGAACAAAGCTTTAAGAGGCTTAGTGAATGCTAGGCGCACAATCTAAATGCATACTCCACTGACTGCGGCCATTGGCTGCTGTAGAAACATTTTCTATTTACTGCTGAGGAGGCATATCTGGTAAAACATCAAATTACACAATTTGTGATATTTTATTCGGTACTCGTAAAATTGATACTTTAGAGGAAAACCTCCTATTCCCTTACTAATGTTTAAAAAATTATTTTAACTTAATATAGTTGTGGTTACCAATAATGATATAATTCTAATTAAATTGAATTGCTTTTAATAATAATTTACTATATGATTTAATTTTAAAATTGATCGATTTTTTATCATTAACTATATACTCTTAGCTAATTAATACAAACAGGTGGTTTTAGTACGTAGTATTGGTTATGCCAAGGTCACGCAGCAGGCGAAAAAATATTCTTGGAAGGAATGGACACGTGGCAGAAAAGCAGAAAGAAGCGTCACCTTTCACTCTGACCCATTCTTCATCAGTTTTACTAAATTAATTAATTTTATCCTCATTTTCATTAACTCACATCTCACCTTTAATCAAAAGAATTCCTCTTTCATATTATTCTTAATTGATATAGATTAATTAATTTAACCATGTGGATGAGAACACCGATGATGCTAATGGCGATAGTAATGGCAGTTTCCATCGATATTTGCTGCTGTTATTCAGATTCCACAGTTAACTCTGCTGCAACAGGTAAATTGATTATTTTTTAGGTGCCAATTCAAGCTATTTATAAATTTTTATTTTAGGATTCCTCAATTTATGTTGGTTCTTCTAGAAGCATCAAAGTATACTTCCGAAAAGACATGCATGGTAGACGGTAAGGCATGTGAAGCTACAGATCTTGCTTCAGACAAGACAGCTTCTATTACAAGTGGTTCGGTCGATTATTATGACTTTCATGCAGATTGGCCTAGTGATGACGAGGATGATGAAAAGCAGAACAAAAATACGAGGGGATCGAGCACGTCTTACAGTAAGCTTGATCGTCACATTGCAAGAATGGCGCGTAATCAAGCAGATAGGTCGCGTATTGAAATGAGTGGTTCGGTTGATTCATATGACTTTCACGCAGATTGGCCCAGTGAAGACGAAGATGATGAGAAGCAAAACAAACATATAAGTTCACGCACGTCTTTTAGTAAGCTTGAGCGTCATATGGCAAGAATGGCAAAAAGTGATATGTAAAAATGTGCATGTGCATGATTCTATACAAAATCATATTTACAAAAGTCATTGGCATAATTATTTTTATGAGTTCCAAATCGGTTGCATTGTGGGGCGTATCTAACTTCATTTCCATTTATTAAGTAATACATATTCCATTGTGTGAAATTATACATATGCATTAATATTCATTAAGCATTTGGATATGGGCGGTTACATTATACTACTCGTTGAGTGGTATGATCAAGGTCAAGCGAACAAAGTATATAAAAATAAGTGTGATAAATATTCTTTCTAATCATGTGCTTTAATATTCACTTGCACATCAAAGGTATTTTATGAATTCTACGTGAAAGAGAAGTAGAGGAAGAAACAACAACGAATAATAGTAATTTAACGCAATCTTGTCAAACACCCCAAAATTTAAACATACACAAGCTTTAGATGAACTTAAATGTAAAAATTATTTATTACGAGATGAACAAAACGTTTGATTTGGCTATCTATACCTAACAAAACTTATCATTATTTTCACAACAATTAATAAAATATATAATCTTCACATGTCAGGTACCCAATTCGTAAATTGAATAAGTTGACATATAATCCCTACATCAAAATAATCATAATCAAGTTAAAAAAAAGCCACAACAACAATATTATTTTAAAACATAATATATAAATGTCTTAATGTAGTACATGTTTGGATCAATATATGAATATACAGGTAAAGTTTATATAAATGTAAGACCGCAAATTTTTATAAAAAATAATTATTAATTAATAGTATTTATAGTAATCTTCCTAGGTATAGCTTATTTAGTAATATACAGAAAAAAAATCGTATTATTATTATTGTGAGTATTGAAACATAAAGGGGAAATTATATATTATGTAAGGTATTTGAATTTTACAAAATTTATTGAATAACTGATAATTTGAGTAAAAACTAATTTTTTGTAACACTAGTACTTTTTTTAAAAAAATTGAACAAAATTTATCTGTATTCTCAGCTAGATTTACTTATTATTATTATTAAATTTTTAAGAGTCATTGTGTCATAAAATAAGTTAAAACAATAAAAAAAATAATATTTGAAACTTATAATCCTTTATAGTGAAGAATTGGCAAGACGCTTAGTATTTTTGGTTATGTAAAGGTGACTCAAGCAGTATGAAATAAGAGAGCGAAAGAAACGGCGAAGAAATCGGTCTCGGAAGGAATAGACACGTGGCAGAAAAGCAGAGAGAAGCGTCCCCTAGTCCCGCCACGTTTTACTCATCAGCTTCCACGTTTCATCTCCTTCGGTTTGACACATTCCTTGTAATAAATTAACCAACTAAATCTTTATTTTCATTAGCTCTTAACTTACCTCTAATCAAACGAAATTCCGTTAATTCAAACTGATTGATTTCATTAGTTGAAAATGGGGAAGAAAACAGTACTATTGATGGTGATTGCGGTATTAGGGGCAGTTCCGTTGGATGTTTGCTGGTGTTCTTTGGATCTTACAGCAGAACCATCCTCTTCTCAGGATCACAATCCTTCCTGGCTTCAACAAAACTACAATCAGTAATTAGTTTCTCTTTTCTTCTATTCCTCTTCAAATAACGTATACATAATTGTCTTCTCTTGTTTGGGGTCATTTTAGTGGCTTATCCATTATATTCAGTTTTTTAGACTAGTACATTGAATGTGCCATATTATCTCTTGTTTATAGACCATGCATATTACTTTAATTTTCCATACAACTTTACTTAGATTCCTATTTATCCAACTCTAGGGAATTTATTGTACCTTCGCTCCCAAATATATTTGGGGTGAAACAAATATCAGTGGGTAACATCAAGTACTTAGGTCTGAAATCATGTAAGCAATTAATGCTTATTCTATTTTATTTTTCACTTTAAGCTTTAGGATCTTATGATATGTAGGTGTAGGTCGAAGGTTTTGAATCTTGAAATTTTAATATTTGGTCGAAAACCTTTACATCAATAACAATGTAACAATGAGGATTTGTAATTCATAATAAGACATTTCAATTAACAAGATACATTGTAAATTTGTGATATACATGCGTGGAGTTTTGATTCTTCTACATTTGTAGTTAGTGTAAATAATTGTTATTGAATAGGGAGAGGTCTGCTTGGATGAATCTGAAGTCGTGAATAATATTATCATATTGAAACTATTTTGGTGGTTATATCAAATTGTCAATCGGATAAAATAGAACGTGTGAACAAGAACTTAGAATGCAAAATGTTAACAATTTTTCGAACCTTATTGATGTACAACCAATTTCAGGTATATATATTTGAAAGACATGAATTTTTGGGATTACACATAATCCAACAACAAAGATACATTGCAGATTTTTGGTCCTAAAATTATTCCTTTTTGGGGTAACAAAAGAAAAATTTTCTGTTCGAGGGGCTGCCCCTTAGACAACGCCAGAGGCTGCCGAACCTGGACCTTCGAATCGTGATCAAACTTGAACAATCATGCACTCTCCCGGCTTGTTCGATGATATATTTCGATCGCATTGGTCAATTAGTGAATCCAATTAAATTAAAATACTAACAATGATATTGTTGCTTTATTCATCATCAAATAATTTGTCTTGTTCTATGTAATGCCTGCTCAATTACTATGAACAAAGTTCAAATCAAAGATCGTAGTTTTTGAATTCATATAGACATACTTTAGTTGCTTTCAACTGATGTTTAGAGTTGATGATGATAGGGCTTTTAATTCAGAGCATGTTCAGCCAATAGATGCTGCTCGAAATGTAATGGAGAGTGCTGGAAATACTGCTTCCAAGATTAAGGACACCGTTAACTCAGCTGCATCGGGTAAACTCTTTATTTACAATCACTTATATTGTGATTTCTCCTTATTTTATTGCGGTTCTTCCAGAAGCATCCAAGTATACTTCTGAACAGACATGCATGGTAGCCGGAAATGCTTGTGGAACCACTGCGAGCTATATAAAGGACGCTGCTTCAGAAAAAACAGAATCTGTTATAAAAATGGTAGGATCCAACGAAGCCGAAGAAAAGCTGAAGAACGCAATGGAATATGGGAAAGAAAAAGCAAGCAGCGCGTATGATTCAGCCAAAGATAGATTCGCTAATGCATTGCGTGGTAGTGGACAATTAAGTAATTTGGTCGATTCTTATGACTTCCACGCCGATTGGCCTAGTGAGGAAGACGGAGATGACGAAAGAAAGAGGGGTTCGGGAACATCTTATAGTAAGCTTGGTCGTCATATTGCGAAAATGGCGAATAATGCAGCGGATGGAACAGACTCGGATTCTGAAGGCGATTTCACAGAAGGGATTGATTATGGGCGAAGCAGACTAAGCAATTATTATAATCAAGATCATCAACATAGAATCTGGGATTCGGCAAAGAATGGAAAGGATAAGGAAGCTGAGGTGTGAGTGGAGCTGCCACTTTCCGCATATCTGTGAGTCCTTGTCATCGTACCGTTTATTCTTTTTGCGTAACATGAAAATGTTCATTGTTTTTCTAGTGAAATTCAATGGTTTTCAAAATCTTAGTAATATTCTGACTTCATTGTTCATTTGATGCACTAAAGAAGCCATTCATAATCTTTGGGTTGATATTTGTGGCATGCCATATAGTTCATATGTATTTTCAAGCTTTGTTTTTATAAGGTTCAGGCCCCATTAGTTATAAGTTGTTCTTTCTTACTTGTTGGCTAGCTGTATTTGTGAAATTAAGATTCTGATCATGAGTGTTTTAGTTGTTGGCTTTGACTTTTCTCAAACACGGACAAAACTCACAATCATAATCAAACCAAACGTGCAAAAATGGACTTCATTTACTCCTTTACTTGTTCTAATTGTTTTCATTTTTTGATTTAGTGAATCCTATCATCTCTTGTCCACTAGTAGCTAGTTATATTTATACTTAGAACCCAAAAATTTTCTCAACTTTATGATCTATTTTTTTGTTCATTTACAAACAAGTCTTCTTAAAATTTCTCACCGCACAAAAAATAATTTGAATTAGCACAAGATAAAAGAAAACCTAATTAATGAAGCTTACTTTATACAAAATAAAGCTCCATGAAATCACACTATTAAAAGGGTAGTACTATTAATTGATTAACATGTTGCCCGTTTCATCCGGCTTTAAATATTGAAGAGGACAAAAGAGCATAAAAGTAAGTTTGAAGGTATCAAACATTTCAACTTATGCTGGTGTAGAGAGGGGGGCCATTATTGAAAAAATTACACGCCTGATAATCTTTTTGTACATCTTATATCTAAGGTGCTCAGATTTGCAGATGTATGTTGGCTTTCAACACGAGTCTCTTTTGACAGATTGTTAAAATGACCTAAAACAATTGATTAATAAAACAAATAAACATACAATTTCAAAAAACATTATTCCATGTTCATGACCTTGACTAAAAGTTGTTTCATCCGATTGTTCTTCTTTTTGCTTCTTTTTTGCTTTTAGGTTTTCAATTTTTCAGAGTTCACATCTTTTACCTGATAAAGGAACTTTAAGAACCTCACTAATATATGGAGATTAACCTAGTAATTATGCACATTAATTTGACCTACAAGTTAAACTCAATTCCAACACATAAAGAAGAGACATGAAAACCTACTTTCATTAAAATGATCAAATAATTAGTATCAGTTCTTACATCTGCTTCTTCTTCATGGCTTGTTTGTTGTTATGCATCCAAACTTTAAAAATCTTCCTCTTTATACCGATGCTGGAACAAAACTGATGTACTTGCTGTTCATCTTGCTTCTGAATCCTCCACCCTAATCTCTCGGCAAATCCCATCATCATCTCCTTCTGTTCCGAGCTAAACTTAGTCCGAAACCTTTTCTTCGCTCTCTGCGCGGACCCTTCCCCTTGCAAAGTGGACGCGAACGCATTAAGATCTTCGCTCGATGACTCAGCAGGGCCCCCACCGCCTCCCCCGAAACTCATCATCACCGGTGCACAACTCGAAAACCCCCTCTGATACCTTTGGACGAACCCGTTGGGGGCCACGGGGAGAGGCAAAAGGTTATTATAATTATTATTATGATTTGTTCGGTTTTCAGGCACCAAAATTGCTAATTCTCCGTCGATTTCTTTCCTGTGGAAGTTCCTGTGGCATTCACAAGCCGCGCATTTTAGGGCCTCGAGAGTTCCTTCCTTGCCCATGGGCATGAACTCGCCACAGCCGTCGAGGACTAATCCGCCCGTGCTTGCCGCGTGATTCTTCAGACATTCTCGGTATTTGACGGGATTTGTGGATGCGGGTGGGGGCGATCTTGAGATGGATCTTGTAGTTGCAGCTGAAGTTGGATCTGAGATGAGGACGCTGGATTCGTTGTTGGGTTTGAATATTTGATTGAGTGGAGGATTGTTGCTATAAAGTGTTTCATGATTATGATGATGATCTTTTCTTGTAGAAGAAGGGATTTTGGAAGAGGAATCTCCGTTGAAACCTACAGAATCTTGCCTTCTTACATGATCCATCAGCAGCATAAGAGAAGCTTCAAGGTGAGTTTTTTGTTTTGTGGGTATGATTTAAAATTGATGAGGTTCATAATGATGATTAAAATTAATGGTGGGTTACTGTTATCTTGTCAAACCCTAATTCATCCCCCTATCTAATCCAAGAACTAATAAATAAATTAAGATTCTTTGTTTTTTTTTTTGCTCTCCTCTTGATTTCGACGTTAATGGGTGAAAACCCACCTACCCATTTTCTCTAATTTCGACCCAACACGTAATCAAGTACATAAACCACTGACTTAAAATCTCTAACAAAATACTATTGATTTCAGTGAAACCTAGCTAGACTGTACCCTATAGCCTAGCTATACTTAAGAACCACAAACTGCCAAACTTAGATTTGTTTTTTAATGGGTCCGTTAATTAAGCTAAAGACTCACCTTGACGAACTGATTAGAACTGTGGACTAGAAGTAAATGAATATTGCACCATTTGGAAAACAAGAGGGGTTGCTGTATTTGTTTCCTAGCATGGGATCTGAGGGTATAAGAATGAAGAAACAAAGGAACAGAAAGTGGGTGAGAAGTAAACAACCGACAATGTCATGTTAGTTCTGTTCCATAGCCTGCAATAAAATGGTCCAGCTCTTAATAATTGCTGCTGCTGCTGCTTCTTCTTCCTTCCCCACTGCAATCCTAAAAGACCCAATTCAATGTGCCTTTGTTTTAAGTGCAAAACAGCAAAAGAAAGAGAGTGCTGCCTTTGATGTGTGGTTAGGTTGGGTTGGGTTGGGTTGCCTGGAATATTCCTTCTAAATAAAAGGGGTCTTTTAATTAGGATGTGTTAAATGCAATTAAGGGAGTCTTAAACATGGTGATTAACCTAGAATGGAGAGAGAAGAACACTTGCAGGCTATTTGTTAGTATTGAAAATGAAAGGAGAGAATTGTATTGAAGAAAGAGAGATCGGAGAGGTGAGGTCCACCACAAGAGTTGCTGCCCTTTAAAAATGTCAGTGACTGTCTGTCTCTATGTCTCTTTCTATTAGTCTGAATATATGAGTTTTGTAGGTGCCTTTGCAGTATCTGCAACTCCCACTCTTTCTTTCTATATTTCTTTCTCTTATAAATCTTATGACCATGCTTTTTTTTTTAACTTTGAAATACACTCTTTCTTTGTTTTGGGTATTCTTTCTTCTCTTTTTCAACAAGCCTCAGAGATCATATCATATTTTAGGACGATGTTAGATGGTCTATTCTCCAAGAAAATACTTAGGCATTTTTTAAATGCAAAGTAAAATTTAAATTCATTCATGCTCTAGTTAGGAGGGAAGTATGGTCACTTAGTTAAAGTTTGGTATTTACCCATATTTTTTCCTTTTATAAATACTGATTATAGAGCATATTTTGAACGTTACATAAACAATGAGTAATAAAATCATATCCAAACAAATGTTGACTTGAACCTATACATGAGCTCTAGGATCATATAGTTTCGATCTCAACCTCTGGCAAAATATTTGGCACAAACAAAAACTAAATTGAATGGAATATAAGGTTGAAAAAAAGCCTTAAGATTTAATTTGTTTCATGTTATTATAAAAAAATGGAAAAGTGGTTAATGTCTTAGCCTAGTGGCGGAGACTAAGTTTGTGATTGTAGAGGTCACATGTTCGAACCACATCTGAGGTAGGATGGAGATTTTACTTTACAGTTAAATAATATAAAAGCATTTACGCAAAATTTAAAAAAAAATGCAAAATGTAAAGATACTTTTTAAATTTTTTTAAGGGAACAACATGATAAAAATAAGGGTAAATAATTATGACCTCTATGTGTTTTGACTAAACACACTAGTATCTCCCTATATTTTAAAAAATTAACTATAGCTCCATGTGTTTTGTCTTTGTTATACTATAAACTCCTTGTATTTTGTATTATTCATTTTTGTATTGAATTTCTTAACATAATATAAGCTATGAACAAAAATTAGTGTTATACATCATATCTTATAATGTTAGAGATTAAAATAACCTCTGAAAAAATCTTCTATTGTTACTTTATCTTGTGCAATCATACAGTGAATGTTATAAAAAAATTTTATTAATCGCAAAAAAATACTTTCTATGATTACAGACTTCATATTAGTAACAAAATAAAAGAATATATACCAATATATACTTGTTATGTTAACAATTTTGATAGGAATACACACGAAGTAAGATACGAGGTTATAGTATGACAAAGATAAAACATAAGGAGGTATTAGTAATTTTTCAAAACATAAGAATGCACTAGTGTCTTTGAAAAAAACTCAGAGAGATCATGATTATTTTACCCTAAAAATAATGGTATTTTGCAATTGAAATTTTTTAAATTTCGAAATATGTTTAATATTAGGTATTTTTTCCGGCTCTAAATTCGGTATATTTTATGTGAAATATAGTATCTTTTACTGATATATGACAAAGAAAATTCAGTCATATGAGATTAAATTGGAAATATTGTTTACATCTACCTAGAAAATGATTCACACCCATTCAGTGAATTTCATAACATTAAAATGCTTCAGAAAATGTCTCATCTTTAGTTAATACACAAGCGCGTCATGTCCTAACTTGTGCTAGTATATCAAAGTAGAAAATGATGCACTTTACGTGTTGATAAAATTGGTTATGAGGCCAATAAAGAAATATATACAAGTTCAAAGGGTCAAAATGTACTTTTCCTTTTTAAAACCTTGTAAAGATTAAGTTAGTGAAAAATATGAAGGTTAACATTATTTTTAGAAATCCAAATAAATTGAGATAATAGAAATGTTACCGAAGAAATTTGGATAAAGAAGAAAATATTCAAAATTGTAGTTAAGGTCCGCAATGGTGCGCATAAGTTGTTTGATTGTTTCATGATTGACCGCAAAACTTCCCCTTTAACCCTTGCATTTTGTTTTATTTCATCGTAGCTTGTAATTGATAATTAATTTGGATTTTTTTTAAGGCGTAACATATTTATCATCCTAAATTTTTAAATATGTTAAATATTCCTCTGAATTTATTTAAAATGCATTAGTTTACCTCTAATTATTATATGCGAGTCTCTTATTATGAACACAAAAACTAAAAAGATGGTTTTATTTAATGACTATAAGTCTCAAAAAACAGCTAGTCCAGGGAACTAAATCAGAGCCCACTCAGTAACATTTACTAGGCAATGGGTCATGCTTGATCGAGGATTATGATCTACCAGACACCTAATATAAGCAATCATGTCACATCACATTGTCTCCACTATATAAATGCGTCAATAAAAAAACGTGATGTAATTAATGTTCTTCTGTCATTCAATGTATATTACTTTCATTGAGATTCTCTAACTTAAGCATCAGATTTTTTATGTTGACAACTCGATCTAACTCCTTCAACTCATTTTATTTCTTGCAAATCTTACTAGATTGGATCCCACAACATCAATCTCAAAATTTGGGGACTAGATAACATGTTTTGAAGTAGAAACAAACTAATGTAATTCTAAGCATAAACTCACGAAACAATAATTTAGTGTGCATTATTTATGATCAATGAGTGGCTATATATAATACTGTTATTATCTTGGAGATAAGCATTTGTCTTGATGGAAAATGTTTGATTAATCATTAGATAAAACATAAAAGGAATAAAGGTGTTTAATAATTAATTAAAACAATTAAAACAAGATATGCTGTTGCCTAAATAAATTTGGGAACACGGCCATGTTGTTTGGCTTCTACGCAAATACCCATCCATTTCCATTAAAGGATTTATGACATATTATTATCATTATTACTCTCCTTTTTTTTTTGAAAAACATCATTATTACTCTCCTACAAAAATGTTAGGTGTTAAACATAAAATTTCCATCCATTATCATTTGTTTTTTTTCCCTAAATGAACAAATGATGATACACAATTTGTATTAATTAGATTTTATAATTTGCTCTATTCTTTCTCTTTTTAGCTCATGGGCTTGATGTCATGGACTAACTCCAAACCTTTTACTTGATGTGGTTTGGGGTTTATGGCTAAAATATATTTCAAGAAGTCATGATATATTTTTATGTTTTTTCTAAAATAATCATGAGCTTTTTATATAAATACCCCATATGAGATATGGGTTTCATGCTTGCATCCATGTATTTAATAAAATACCCCAATTGAATAAATTAATTAACAAAATACCCCTTTTTCAAATTTATATGTCCCTCTCTAATTAACTTTTGTATCTTCATTAATTAATTAACCCACGATTTGAGGGACATTCCATATAGAACACAATGAGCTGCTAATAGGAACAATTCTAAACGGTTCCAACCTTCTTCAACCCTTGTTTCTCCATCATCATTTACCTAAGAACAAGGAATCTTGAACTCGATTCCACTAATCTGCAACAAGAAATCTGCAAACGACGAACAAGCTGCAAAATAGGAAAACTTGTAATCGATTCCACCCTTCTTGAACTCGATTCTCCATCAAAATCATCACCCTAACCCCAAAATCGGAAAAAAGAAACTGCAACAACAACATAAAAGACGGCGGGAAATTAGAAACCAATCGGAGATTTCTTCTATAAAGTAAGTTTTCTATTTTGAGATTATTTCAAAAGTTTATGGTGTATATGGGTTTGAAACTCATTCACTAGATTCCCATTGTCAGATTATACTATTTAGAGTGTCTTAGGTACTAAATCTCATCAAATGACTTTTTTTTGGAAAGTGTATGGTTTATATGGTTGGGATTCCCATTGATTGTGGTAAAAATCGAGATTCAGACCATGATTTTGATTCTAAATATGATTTTAAAAAGTGTATGGTTTAAATGGTTGGGGTTCAATTAAGATATTTAATGAGAATTTGAATCTAGGATTTATGAAAACGGTTTTTAAAAATGTGTATGGGTTTGATTACTGTTGTATGGTTGTGTTTGAATAATGTGTATAGTTCATTTTGATAATGTGTATAAGTTTGGCTACTGTTGTATGGTTGTAATAGTATATGTATATATATTTGTATAGGTTTATAGTTATTAATTGTATGGATTTATCGTCAATTTGTATAGATTGTACGTTTGAAGTTTACATTTTTTATCATTTATAACAGATTTGAACAAGAAGAAGATGAGGACCAGACATTCTGCAAGAAACACCACCCGGACACAGCATTCAAATGTAAATTATGTATGGTTGTATAGGTTTGGCTATTGTTGTAAATACATGTATAATGTGTATAGTTCATTTCGATGTGTATGAGTTTGGCTACTGTTGTAATTGCATAATGAGTATAGTTTATTTTGATGTATATGGATTTGACTACTATTGTATGGTTGTAATTGTATAATGTGTATAGTTCATTTTGATAATGTGTATGGGTTTGGCTACCGTTGTATGGTTGTGATTGTATAATGTGTATAGTTCATTTAGAAACAATTTAACGTAAAAAAAGAATAAGAGAACCATGATTAACGAGAAAGAAAATACTGATTAACGTGAATTCAATTGAGGAAGAATAATCTTTGCTGATAAAGGAGAATCTTACAAAATAAAAAACTGTTAAAATAAACATTAATAAAAAGGAAGAAACGACTGTAATTAAAAAACTATTATAATACACGTTAATTAAAAAACTGTCATATAAGGAAAAATCTTACAAAATAAAAAATAGCCATAATAAATATTAATAAAAAGGAAGAAACGGTTGTAATTAAAAAATTATCATAATAAACGTTAATTAAAAAACTATCATAATAAAAGTTAATTAAAAATCTTACAATCTTTGCTGATAAGAGAGAATTTTAAAAAAATAAAAAAACTGTCATAATAAACGTTAACTAAAAACTGCCATATAAGGGAGAATCTTACAAAATAAAAAACTGACATAATAAACGTTAATAAAAAGGAAGAAATGGTTATAATTAAAAAACTGTCATAATAAACGTTAATTAAAAAACTGCCATATAAGGAAGAATCTTAAAAAATAAAAAATTGCCATAATAAACGTTAATAAAAAAGAAGAATCGGTTGTAATTAAAAAAATGTCATAATAAACGTTAATTAAAAAACTGCCGTGATAAATATTAATTAAAAATCTTACAATATTTGCTGATAAGGGAGAATCTTACAAAATAAAAAACTGCCATAATAAACATTAATTAAAAAGGAAGAAACGATTGTAATTAAAACACTTTAAAAGAGTATTAATAATTTAATAAAGGGGTATTTTATAAAAAGAAATATTAAAAAGGGTAATTAAATAAAAAGATTTCAAAAAGGATATTTCATTAAAGTGAAATTTCATATGGGGTAAAAACCATAATTTCTCTTTATTCTATATAAAGGTTGTCAAGCATGTTGCGTGATGATGAATTTACATGTATACAAAAAGATTAAAAAGTAATTATTAAACGATCACATTAACGTATGGCACTTGGAAGAATGAGTGACATTTAGACATGTTAGGTTGCACTCGAGTCCGTAATGCTAAGTTTGACTTTGAGATATAATTTTTTTATTATTTTGACCACTCCGAACCCGCCAAAGCTCGCGGTATTGAGATTCTTCAATCCCATTTGGCAGCCCACCTCGCACTTTATATAAAAAATGATTATATAACGGAAATTGCTTGAAATGCTCCATTTCATATTTATTATTTAATAAATGCTGAATGGTCAAACTAATTTATTATTTACCACTTTTTACATTTTAAATTAATTTAATACCCATATATTCCATCCATTATCACAAACTTGATTTGTGGGATTGTGGTTAATGTTTTTCAAATTTTTTGACATTTATTTTAGATTTTTATCCTAATTTATTAACGGATTTCATAATTGGTTCAATTTCTTTCCAAATTCATTAGTAGTTTTCTTATATGTTTCAATTTCTTTCTATTTTCACCTTTATTACGATTTCCAATACAACCTCCAGTTCGATTTCATATATAATCAACAACTGCTTCGCTCGCGTTCATTTTTATTTTTCAGAAAATATACCATTTTCCAAAGGAAATATATAATTTTTCAAAAAAATATACAATTTTCCAACTGAAATATACCATCTTTCAAAAGAAATATACGATTTTCTCAAATAAATATACCATTTCAAAGAAAAATATACCTTTAAGTTTGTCATGTCATCCTTTGTCTTTGAAAACATTAGAAATATACGATTTTCCCAAAGAAATATACCGTTTCCAAAAAAATATATAACATAAATATACTAAAAAATACACAATTTTCCATAAAATATACCATTTTTCAAAGGAAATATATAGTTTTTTAAATGAAATATATGATTTTTCAGAAGAAATGTACAATTTTTCAGGAAAAATATACCTTTAATTTTGTTGTTCCATGTCTTTGAAGAATGAAGAATTTAGAAATAAAGAAATATACTGTTTGTAGAAAAAATTTACAGTTTTCCCAAAAAAATATATCATTTTCTAGGAAAAAATACCTTCAAGCTTAATGTGCCTTCTTTTATACTCGAAGAAATTATTGGTTTCAATTTTTTTTGCGAAATATACAAATGATGATGTTTGAACCGTTGTTTTCGTTGTGAATCGAAAAAATTGAAACTATAATAAGAGAACGGAAACACATAAGCAATGCAATCGAGAAAAGAAACCGAAAGCTACTGAAATCGGAGAATGCAAACTAAAATTGGAGAACATAAATGCAATTGTTGTGGAATCAAAGAACGGAAAATGACCATTGGGCGAGAACAAAAACTAGAACGACAATGATGATTTGGGAGAAAACTAAAATTTTTAGAAAGTTAGTGTTTGGTTATGTTTAGAAGTTTAAATTACTAATTAATAGAAATTTTATTTTGATTTGTTTTTGTGTTGAGGTATTAATCAAATGAAAATGGTATTTAGTGAATAAAAATACTAATTAATGAATTGTAAAATTTAAAAGGGGTATTTACTAAATGCTAATCTCCAATATTTAAAATCCTATCATGGAAGAGGGTGTTTACAAAAATTAACCTATATAGAATGTATAGTTTTTTAGTTATTGAATTTGGAAATGTTGATATCACTAATTACAAAACGTGTTGTTATCTTGTGAAATTTTTATGTAATATTATTGGGATATAATACATGAACAAAGTATTAATAGTTCAGTGAATTTTGTAATGAAATATATATATAAAAATCTTTTAATCTTATTATATAGTAATTATTTGAGTTAAACCCGAGCCGGACTGAAGTCAACAAATATTTTGAATGAGATGAGATGAGTTTTAGACTACCGAACCCGTCCTAGCCCATAAACATGTCTAATGACAATATGATCCCCCAATAAATTTCCAAGAATCGAGTAACAAAAATCAATATGAATAAAATTTATCTTTTCGGAATTAGCCCCAGTGGAAAAATAAAACAAATTTAGAGTCAAATTAGGAAACCCTGCAGAGTTTGAAGTAGAAATTTTCTCAGTTTTAGCTTTAAAAAACATATAACAATTACGCTAATACAATAAAAAGTTCTGAAGCATACACAGAGTTTAAACCTCAGCTATCAGCATATACAAGTCGAGCTAGTTCTTAGACTAAAAATGTTAAGAAATCGTACAAAAAACAATTAAATATTGTCTGATATCGTATAATGAAATTGAATATTAATGCTTACATATGTATATAAAAATGGTTTTAAAAAAAAGCATATGTATAAAAACAAATAAATTCCTCAATACTATATATCATTGATCAGAATCTCTAAAATGTTAACAACAAACAATCTTAGCGAATTCTGGCTTATTTCCTTGTTTCTGTTAACATGTAGTTCAGGTAGAAGCCTAGAAATTAGATTGCAAACTAAGGCCTAACTGAAGGTCCAAAGATCTACAAGTTGGCTTGGAAGTAGGCAAATGTTTTCGAATTTCGGGCGTATTAGTATTATCTCTTCTAGAGGTATGATCACCACGTGTTAAAGTGAACATACAATTACTTTGTTGTTGAGAATACCAATTTGGAACCTGACTCGAATTCTGGTCGTAAGGATTGAAACTAATCCGAGACTCTTCAAAGAGCGTAAATTCAGGAGTAGAGCAAGACGGGTCATAGAACCACAGGGTCGATCCTTGGCTATTATCGTAATTGAAGTTGTTGCGATAAGGCTGAAGATAGCAGCTGATGCTTGCCCTCCTGGCTTCAACTTGCAATCTTTTCTTCTTCATTCTTTCCTTCTTATGCGCGTTTTGGTGGCCCCCTAAAGCCTGCGAATTTGCAAACTCTTTGCAGCAATACTCGCACTCGAACTTCTTATCATCACAACAACTACTCTCCTTCACATCGGAAAAGCAACTGTTCGATGAATTCACACTTTCGTCTCTTTCTGCCCGGGATTTGATCCGTTCATCGTTCCTGTACACTGCAGGATTCAACTCGAACCCGAACAATTTCAGCTTCTTTTCGACACTGGATTCTGCGGAATTACAATTGTCTCCCTCTACTGTGGAGGAAAGGATGTTAGAATTGGAATTAGCCTCCTTATTATCCGTCATCTGTCTTTAAATATTTGTGCATGGATTATTTGTCTAGTTTCTCTTCCTTATATATAGTAACCGTGTATGCATTGCATCTAACAAACAAAATTTATTTTATAACATGAACAGCATTATCAAAAAAGAAAAAAGAAAAAAGAAAAAGTCAGATCAGAAAAGCCGTCTCATGCAGCAATTTTGATTATTAAAAACATGGATATTTTCCGTTTTAATAGGTGCACTTGTAACGTTTCTCCATTAAACAGTACTATTCAGTGTGTTTTGTTAATTAAAGAGGGGTTATTTTATATATTAAACATATAAAAAAAAGCATGCAATCATGAAACATCTGGATTAATTAAAAACATATATTCCATGCTTGAACAAGGGATAAAGGTTATTATATTTCTTAATTAAGTGTAATGAACAAAAGTCAAAGAAAGATGGGATGTTATTACCTAGAAAGAAGGATCCTACAATGCAACAAAACTCCCACTGTAAATAAATGCATATCTAATCTTATATTATTATTTTACTAATCTAACTAATATGTCAGAACTCAGTGGATTCATGTATTGTCCTCAATCTGAGATTATAATATAGAAACTAATCCCACTTCATATCTATAGGTACCCAGTCCCATCCACTACAGGGCTCAAATAATGTTTATTCATCTCTGTAGAAATTCGATAATTCAACACCATATGAAGTTTCTTTGTAATGATTCCTCCACCCACAAGTAATTTAAAAATATATATATCTTGACCATGTTCTGGAACGGGAACGCTATTTTAGAAATTTAGAATGATTACAAGAGTTTACCACCTGTTTCTATAAATAATAATAGAAGTTGGAAATGATTTTCTTTTAATGAATGGAAAACTGTTTCAAACAAAGTACACTAACGTTTTTCTAGAACCTCTTTTTTCAATTAATATTTTGTATATTTGTTTTAGTTATTGTGTCGTTATATTTATTTTTTATAAGAATAACATCGTAGGGGAATATATTTAAAATTTATGATATATTTCCCATAATTTTCTAAACTGACTTTCACGGTGTCATTTCATTTTCATTTCGGTGTTGTGTAGTTTAAGGGAGGAAGAGTAGTTGCTAATTGCTACAAAGAATTTAACAAGTTGATATTGAAGTATAATAAGTAAGGTCTTCAAGAAGATCTGGGCATATCTTCTTAGAGCAGGCAAACATATATTATATTACCTTAAAGCATATGCTTTAAGGTGAATCAAGTCATAATAATTAATATTATAGTAATACAAAATATACAAGCAAAAGCGTTTGCTTTGGACAGCTGTTTTAATCGGACCCACGGGCCACGACAACTAGTTGCTTAGGACACAATGCTTAAAATGAAAAGATTTATAAATTATTCTAATGTCTGTAAGATAAGAATTTTTTTTTTTTTTGATGAAAGTTGTAAGATAAGAATTTAATTTATACACCATACCGGTTTTCATATGTTGAATAATGTCGCACTATATACTATTTTATTGTGCATTAAGCCTTATTAGTATATATGGAAAAAATCTATAGAATATTATCTTTCCTCGTAAAAAATCAAGATTTTTTTATAATTTCTCCCACAAAATAAACTTGTTCCACCAGTATATCTCATAAATGCTTATTAATTTCCCACTTCCTTTTCTTGTCTATTCAGAAATATTTCCTAACTTTAGGAGATGATTTCCAATTATGGATGCTGTGACAAAGCATTGACATGTGGAATTGTATTAGAGCTTGATCAGAAATGGGAAATTGGCTTTTTGGTGGCTAGGTGGGTGAGTTGAGTTGAGTTAGTTGGTTTGTTTATTTAATTAAATGATTAATCTTTAAGCTCGTTTGATTAATCCATGAGTTAGATATATATTTAAGATTAGAGTGGTCCCCCTACCCTCATCAGCAAGCCCCAAATCCTGTTTCTATTCTACGCACATATGTATATAACTATATTTTATACTTTTTCTGTTGACAAATAAAAAAATCATTAAGTATATTCAAAAACTTGGAAAGAATGCCAAGATTGACTAAGACAAAAATGCAAGATATAATAAATCATTTGTTTAAGATTAAAGAAATATGAACATAATTTAGAGTGGTTGTAGAATGTTCAAGACTTAACATACCTCAAATAAGGAATGCCAATTTATTAAGTAAATCTTACAGTTGCTTCAGTCCTCTCATCTGTATATATTTTTATTTCCATGTTGAATTCAATACAAGAGGATTAGTGACTAAAGAAAAAAAATCTGCAAAAGACAACAAGGGCATGCTTAGTGTTAAACTTTGCGGGTCTAAAACTACTTTCTATCACGCTCCCACCTAATGTTTGGAAAGCAGGAGATAGCAAACTCCAAACTCACTTTGAAAAAACTACAATGTAAAAAAAAACATTAAGTATGAGCCAATAGCAAGAGTAGTTACATTATTTTATTTTTTTTACTGATTGTGCCCTCAGTTATTGAAAAAGTATTCCTCCTAACAAATGAGAAATTAAGAAGCAAAGGAAGTATACTAGAAAGAGCATTTAAGAAAAAGTGGTCATATTAATCAGAGTAGGCTTGAAGGAACAAGGAAACTCAATCATTCTCATACTGCAACAAAATTACACAATTCCCATTTTGACTTGTTTACCAATCATCACAATATTGGTAAAACTTAGACACTACAAATACAACTAAAACAAGAAAGCTTTTATGACCAACTTTCAAATCATACTTAACTATTTTAAGACCAATAAAAGAGAAGTTACATTGGTACAAAGCCAAAAGCAAGAACAGTAGTATAATTTTGACCAAAGCAATCTTAGGCCTTTATATCTCTTACAAAAACAGAGAAATATGTGGCAAATGACTTGTGGTAGGAAATACATGGTTATTTTGGGGTTTCACAATCAAAACATCTTTTCTTATTGAAGAAAGACAAAATGGAAATTGAACACTTTATGGTTGACATGTAAGAGTAGCAGCAGCAGAATTGAAATGCAAAAATGCCCAATGAATTAGCATTCGAATTAAGCAGGAAGTTGAGAGAGCATAAATCAATTTTCACTGCTTTAAAAAGCAAACTCACATCAAATTATTATCATCCTAGGATACAGTGAAATACAACAATCTAGAAAATGAGGACTTGAAACGAGCAGTTTGATGTGGGCATATAAATTCGAATGATATAGAAGAGTAAGAATTTACCCCTAGACCTAGCCAGGATTAATTTTTAAACAACGATTTACGGGATTTGCTCTAGCCCTCAAAAAAATTGGCATTCAGGGAATTCCACTACGTGCTTCAATAATCAATTTCAGAAGGCACTAACAAGTAACAACGGATTTGATTCAGAATCTATTCTCTATATCTCAACAAAGTTTGAATTCCGATCAAATCAAAATACACCCAAGTAGAGGCAAATGCAAATCTACAGAAATCACGGATGCAAGTTTAAATCACAAACCGAACAAACAAATAGGTTAGACGAAACACGACATTTCATTAGTATAAGAGCCATAACATAGTATCTGAAGATGAAAAGAAAAAAAGTTACAATAGGAGATAAAGCTTGCGCTAGGTTTGACGTAGTTAAATTTTGATAAGATTGATATCCGATCCATAGCTGAGTAGAGAAGGCCTCAGAATAACTCTTAATTGGTATTTTCATCGAACAACTGGCGGGCAATATCTGCTACGGTAATCGTTCATACTAATATGACCTAATTTGAACTTTGATTGCGCACAGGCTTTCCAAATAAACTGTGGTTATGCAAGTATTAATTATTTTTTTGGTAATGGCTATGGATATATTAATAGTTGAAAAATGTGATGCGAGGAGAATTTTCACAGAATTTCGATTGAGGGAAGAAGAAGAACTTTCATTCAATTCACAAAAAATAGCATAGTCAAAATAACAAATGTGTTTTCCTTATATCAGTAGCTACTCTCACTACCTCTCTCTACCAACTAAGCTACTCACAACAAATTAAAAACGAAAATAAGAAACCACTGAAACGCACCGCTTAAGCTAACCATGAAAATATACAATAGAATTGAGAAAGCAAATTAACATGAAATCTACCTCACAACATTCCTCCCGCCTTAAAAATAACCTTGTCCTCAAGGTTATAACAAAAATTGCTTGTAAATCGTCTTGAACTTTCTAGGCGTTGAATTAATGTTGGAAACCCTTCCTCTATCCACCATCTTCATATGTACCCTTAAAACAAAATGGAACTTCATTGCAATCAATCTCAAAAACTTAGCACTTCCAATGTAATTCGAAGCCATAAGGAGGACTGCAACATGTATTTCATTCTCATCCGCAGTTCTGAAGTAAGCGGTAACAGGTAGAATGTCAATACTATCTGATATTGAAAGAAATATTCCAACAGAAACAATGGCTGAAGGAAGCCTATCAGTTGACAGCTTGTTCTTGGTTGCATAAACTCCAAATGCAACGAAAATGAGGTCTATAGCAGCTGTAATGGTTGTCATCCATGTATAGTAAGCAGGAGCCTGAATACCATGCTTCCCAACCCTAGTGCAACCTCCTCTTGTTCCCTTAAGTGCAATTTTCCCATTCTCCTTTGCATACAAAACATATGACACCATCGAATCATAATAAGCTACCAAAACCCAAGTCATAGTAAGCCAGTTAGCACTAGGAACCCACATTATAATCCCAAAAACAATGATCACAAACAGCAGGGCTGAAATCACCATTTGCTCGGAGTATTGCTTCAGCATCATTGTCATAGCCAAATAAGAGGGAACACACAAAAATTGATTCTCAAATCCACGCCAATCCATTTCCATTATCATAACACAACTTTTTATAATTTCAATTTGCAGTAGATTATATACTGCAGATAGTGCTTCCATATCCATATACTTCCCAAGCCAAACGTCCTTCCATGGAGTAACTTGATTTCCAAAATAGACAAGGTCATTTGGAGGGTTATCATCAGCCAC
>CATIWQ010319308.1:0-33034 GCA_949673415.1 Euphorbia schlechtendalii | reverse complement strand
GGATGTGGTTAACTTGTTAGTTTTGGAAAGTAAATATAAGTGCAGTATTGTGATTGTAATTATGGATATTGGTATTTTAATGAATGGTGAGAATAGTTATTAATTAATTATTTCAAATGAATGGATCAGTTATTTGTTCTTTTATGTTTTAAACTCTTATGGCAAGAATGGGCCCGGACTGGGCCTGGGAATGGTTTCAAAAGCCCGGCCCGAGCCCGAGGTATTGAAGTATGGGCTTGGGCCGGGCTTGGGTTGATCTTTTATTCAAAAAGCCCGATAAGCCCGGCCCGAGCCCGGCCCAGCCCCCCCGACGAACAGGTCTACATAGCTCCCACTATATCCTTGCACTTTCAAGCTGTGAAATATTCACGGACTTTATTTTATTATACCAACGAATATATATGTATATATAATACCAGCAAGATACATAAATAGAGAAGATCATTGATATATGACAAAGGTGCCTTATTATTGATAATAATAATCCAAAACTTTTTATACATTAGCGACTAATAAAGATATATCATCCTAATTACCTCTAGGGCATACATCATGTCTAACATACTTCAACTTGCACTAGAGCCAATTACCCATGTGCTTCATGCGATACTCATTAACATGTTGGTGATTCTTAGCTTGAGTTAATGGCTTTGTTAGCCCATCTGCTAGATTCTGATTTGTAAGGATGTATTCTAAGCTAATTATTTCTAGCAAATATCTCCTGAATGAGATGGTACTTTCTGAGTACGTGTCCATTTCTTTTATGAGACTGTGGTTCCTTTTCTTGAGCAATAGCCACATTGTTGTTGCAAGATAACACTATTAGATTTACAATGCTGGGCACCACACCGAGATTATCAATAATCCCTTTAGCTAGACAACTTACTTAATTGCTTTAAAAGAAGCTATATACTCAGTTGCAGTGGTTGAATCAACCATCGTATGTTGTTTAAAATGTTTCCAAACAACTACCTCTCCATTTAACATAAACACATAACCTAACTAGGATGTGTAATCATCCTTGTCAAGCTGAAAACTTGCATAAGTGAATCACTTCTTAGAGAGCTCACCTTCTCCATAAACTAAAGATATATTCTTAATTCTTCGTAAGTACTTGAGTTTTAATGGCCATTTAGTGCTTCTCACCTAGAAGGAATTGAAATCTGCTCTTGATGCTCAAAGAATGTGAGACGTCTGGCCGAGTGCATACCATAAAATACATGATAGATTCTATGGTCGAAGAATAGGGAATTCCATTCATGTGGAGTCTCTCCTCTTGTGTTCTCGGACACTCAGATTTAGAAAGGTTAATCCCATGAGATATGGGAAGATAATTTCTTCTTGACTGCTAAAGGTTAAATCCAGCCAAAACTTTGTCTATGTATGTACTTTGAAAACCCTAGCAGCATTCTAGATCTATAATAATAGATCTTTATACCAAGTATTATAGCTGCTTCTCCAAGGTTTTTCATGGAGAACTTCTTTAACAACCATGACTTAATAGTTTGAAGAAAAGGAGCATCATTTCCTATTAATAATACGTCATTGACATATAATACAAGAAAACAACCACACTCCCACTAACCTTATTATACACACAGGGCTCATAAGCGTTTGGCAGGAAACCAATTTCTTAAATTGTCTTGTCAAACCTAATATTCCAACTCATTAATGCTTGCTTAAGTCCATAAATGGACCTTTGCAATTTACACACTTTCAAGCCATCCTGAGATGTGAAACCTTCCTATTTTATCATATATACATCCTTATCAAAGTTCCCGTTGAGGAATGTGATTTTAACATCCATCTGCTAGATCTCATAATCATAATGAGCAGCGATGGCAAGGAATATTATGATAGAATTCAGCATGGCCACTAGTGAAAAGGTTTCATCATAGTCAATACCTTCTTTCTAAATATAACCCTTTGGAACTAGCCTTTCCTTATAGGTAATTACATTACCATCCATGTCAGTTTTCTTTTTGAAAACCCACTTGCATCATATGGGCTTAATCCCACTTGTAGCATCAACCAAGTTCTAGACTTGATTTTCGTACATGGAGTCCATCTGTGACTTCATTTCTATAAACCATTTATTAGACTCTGAGCCTTCCATTACTTCCTTGTAAGTCTTAGGCTCATCATCTTCCACTAGAAAGATGTGCTTAGCATCAGTGATGAAATAGCCATATATTTCGGGAACAATTAGAGCCCTACTTAACCTACACAATGACAATGCTATAATAGTTTGTTCCATGCTTACACTTGTGTAACATGTGCAGGATCAATCGGTTGATTATCTATTTGATCTTTTTAAGCATTCAAGTCAACATTTCTCCCACTACCTTTCGCAAGTATGTGTTCCTTCTCGAGAAACTGAGCATTCTAAGAAATAAGTACCTTTTGTTCCTTGGGATCTTAAAAGGTGCAACCCATAGTTAGGGTAACTACACTTAGACACCTATCAAACTTAGAACTCAACTTATCTGAATTAGTCCTTTTAACATAAGCAGGACATCCCCAAACTCTCAGGTTAGAAAGAGTTGGTTTCTTACCATACCATCTTTCGTATGGCATTTTATCAACTGATTTTTAGGGAGCTTTTTTTAAAATATAAACTACTCTCTCAAGTGCATAACCCCAAAAGTATTTGCTAAGATCTTCTTGGCTCATCATGGACCGAACCATATCAAGTTCTATTCCTCATTTATGACACTCCATTATGTGGGGTGTATAAAGAGGTGTCCATTGGGATAAAATACCATTATTCCTTAAATAATCTTTAAACTCTTGGCTCATGTATTCACCTCCTTAATCAGATTGAAGGGTCTTGATAATTTTTCTAAGCTATTTGTATACTTCCAATCTGAATCCTTTGGATTTCTAAAACTTTCAGATTTATGCCTCATAAGGTACAGATAACCATAGTCTGCCAAAACTGGATACGCTCACCAAGGTACCACTCGCGGGTCCTGGGCCCCTCAAGGATGAAGCGATCGTGGTCCACATCTCGCCGGATCTCCTTCTCCATATGATAGCTCGGGAGACCCCGCCACGGGTTGCGCTCCACCTGAAAAGAAAGAATAACAAAGTCATAATAAATTTAGAGATAAAACAAAAAAAGAGGTGATCATATCCATCGAAATGAGATCCATCACCTGCTCAAGAGTCAATCCACAAAGATGCTGATAGTAATCAGCAGAGCCCAAAATATCCCCGTCGAAAGATGAACAGATCCGGGCCCTACACGGAGCACACTCCAGAGCATTAGCAAAATGCGAGACGGGGAGGAACCGATAAAAGAAGGCTCACGCCTACAAAAAAAGGGTTTAATTAAAGTTAATCAATAAAAAACCGTCATAAGCAAAGTAAGCAAACAATACCTGAAGAACCATGGGGCAGCAACGCAGTGCTCGTAAACAGCCCTGCATAACCAAGTCAAGGGTAAAATAAGTCTGCGCCAAGATCACCCGTGGCCAGTTAAGGCCAAAAACTCCATCCAAGTCCGCTAGCGGCTCAATCAACCCATAGTTGATCTCGCTATTCGAGACCTGGAAAAATGTGACACTCATCAGGGTGGCCAAAAATGACCAAACATACAGAGGAACATCAGCCTCGGAAATAGACTGTCAACCCGTCTAGTAATCAAACAACACACTATAACTCCACGCCTGGCCTCTGGGGTCAACACCGAGCAGGTCTCTAACACGACTACAAGTGGTGGGAGCCTTGAAGAACTGCTCCAAAAAAGCGTCAAACTGGATCACAGTACCATTCCAAGATAGAATGGTGATCGCCACGATATCAGAGGGAGTGATGGTAACCTCCCCGATCGGAAGATGGAAGGTGTGCGAAATGTCGCACCACCTCTGAGCCAGCGCAACTGATGTCGTGTACAGTAATAATGTAGGTCGTAAAGATCAAGCCAGAGGATTGAAACCGGTGGCCTTAATGGCCTGAACGAGCTCGGGGTGAGACGAAGCGTGACGATACCACGCATGGATGGTAGAATACCCATCGGTAGGGCGAAGTGTGGGGGACTGCAAAACAAATCAAATAATATGTTCATTTTTAATTAAACATAAAAAGATATGACAAAAACACCAAAAATACTTTCTTTCAATTTCTTTTGAATAATTTAAATCCAAAACACGTTTGGATTTTAAATCTTGATTATTTTAAAATCGTTCTTCTTCTTACGTTTCTCGAAAAAGTCCTCAGATATTCTCAGGTCTAAAACAAATTTAGAACCCCGAGTCTTATTATCTTTTGGACAAATATTTTCTTCTGGATCCAAAAAAACATTTGGATTCCGAGCATTAATTATTTTTCAATCTCTTTCACCTAAAATATATATATATACACACACACACACACATAATAAAAATAAAAAAATAAAAATATACAATAATTACGTAGAGGAGCGACCAGGGCCCAAGAGGCGCCGCTGGAAAAATCAAGCGGGTGCTCCGAGCCGCGCCAGGCATCTCTGGTTAGGGACCCGAAGGGCCTTCGCTGGAAATTTTCTTGGTCTCTGCTGGAAAAATTTCTGGTGGACCTGAATTTGTCTTTTTTAATTTTTCTAGGCTAAAATTCCACAACATGGTTCAAGGATCAATTCCAATCTAGTTCCTAAACAGGACAAAATCACATTAAAAATGGTAATAAAAATGTTTTCAGCAAATACCTCGGTCCGGGAAAGGTGAGGCTGAGCTGGAAAATCAGGATCCAATGTCTCTATGGGGAAGTAACTGTAAACCCTAGCATAATATCACTCACTTCCAAACTGTATGCGGCGTCAATATCGACAGAAAATACTCAGAATCACTAATAGGCTAAGGAGTGAGGCTAGAGGTGAAGCGGAGAGACCTGCTAGCGACCTTTGACAACATGTTTGCTAGAGAGAAGAGAGAGCAAAAGTGTTTAGAGAGAGAAGAAGATGATGAAAAGTGAAAGAATAAAGAAGGGGGAGCCCTATTTATAAAGAAAATAAGTGGGCCCCACCAATCTATTTATTTTATTATTTTACAATGGAAGCCTCCTAACACTACGGAACGATGCACGGGATATCCCCCAATATTCCTCAAACTCATTTAATTCATTTATTCCTCAATGTTTTAATTTTTGATTGAAGGGGTAAAAATTTTTGCTCTGCATAAAGTCAATCAAATAATCAAAACATTAATCATGAAATATTTATTAACATTATTTTCTTGATTTGCCACAGAGAACAAGTCAACATCCTACTAAGGAAATTCAAGATCTCCTTTGAAACAAATTCAAGCACCTATCTCCAATCGTTCCAAGAGGCACATGATAATCGCAGCCAAGAAAAAAACAAACGTCGATAATAATGGGGACGCCGTAGAAAGAAATGGTAGACTCACCCACAAGGGGCGCCGAGTACCTAAAGGATTCCGAAGAAAGAAACGAACAACCATACGAAGATACAACACTAGAAAGGAAGGCCTGTTTTATCACCAATTGTGAATAAGAAGTCACCAACCAAACCGGTCAAGTATTCTCTATATCCCTACGATCGTTTTGCGTGATCATAATAGTTATACAACCAGCGATGATCACACGAGGGGCAGCTGTGAGCACGGGATTTTGTACCAGCTCGCGCTTTCAATGATGAAGGCTTTTCATGATTTTATCCTGGAATCACACAATTTTCGAGTATCTAGATGTATCCGAATAGGATCCTCCTCGTCTCTAAATTTAAAAGGATGTCTTCAATAAAATTATTTTTTATTCTTTTAATACAAAAATTAATTAAAAAATATGAAAATTCATAAAAATAAAATTCAAGAAATAGAAACCCGAGGGAGATTGAATCCCAGGCCCGATGTAGGCCTCGCCAAATAATGGGCTTTAGCGGGGTGAGCCTCGCCGAAACACCTTGGCGAGGAAGCCTCGCCAAACTCCTTGGCGAGGCAGCCTCGCCAGACTCCTTGGCGAGGCCTTACCAAGGATTTGGCAAGGCTGCCTCGCCAAAGAAGCGGCGAGGGACCTCACCGAGCTTTTTTCCGACGAAACTCTCACCAGAAAAACTTGCCTTTATTAGATTTTTGGGATTTCTCCTATAAATAGTCGGGTCTTTTTCGATAATCCAGCAGGATAAAAATTTCTAGATAAAAATATAGCTTTTAGAACTGCTTCCAAGAACTAAGATGAATATTTCTGGACTTGCACAACAATTTTTTTTACCTAAACTAAAGGATGAGGAGGGTTTTCAACGGCCGATCGGATGTCTTCGAAGTGGATTCAATCCGTATGGGTAAGCCTCTAAGTTCCTAGAACTGCAATTTTCATGCTTTTGGTGTTCTTCTTCTTCTTCTGATTTCACTTCTGAACCTAGGATTTTCATCTTTTTCATTTTTTATTTTATTCAAATGTTGTAATTCTTCTCCATCTATTTTTCTTTATTAAAAGGAGATGTATGTTAGAACACCCCCACGAAGGGAATAAAACATATTCCCAGATAACAGCCCTCACCAATTTACCATATGAACAATTTCATTAATTAAAATGAGCAACCAACGTGCTAATAAAATGAACTGTTTTATTTAAATATCAAACACATTATCGTGATTGATTTTTTTAGGCCACACGGGCCTCGATAAATTCAAAATCGAACATATATGTGATATCCCCTATGCTAACTTTTGTGGATGCAGGTAGATTATGATTAGATGTATGTTTAGGATTTTAATTTTCCTTTGGGTATCGCAATTTCTTTTTTTTTGGAAATGTAATTAATAGGTTAGTAGGCGGTTGCATCCCCCTATTTTTGAAGCCTTGTAATCTTTATTTTTCGCATTTATTTTCCACATTTACTTACTACTTTGTGTATGGTTCATTATTTCACCTTGTGAATGGTTTATTATTTTTGCCATACGTGAATCATTCATTTAAAACTAAAAACGACCTAAGCACGAATGTGCACAATTAAGAGAATATGATTTTATGTAGATGTAATATAATGTGATCCAATGAGAAATAAGCAACTTATCCTGAACCCGAATCTCTGTATCTTAGTGGGCCATCCCCCGGACATTAAGCCTCACAGGACTCTAATTCTTGGAAAGAGCTTATCCAAGTGGCAACTCCACACTAAGAGACGGTGGATTCGGGTCCGAACCAAAAGAATGTTTTCACTTTCTCTTTCAACCTTTTTCTCGAGTCCCCGACCTGGTGCTTTTCTTTTCTCAAACACCCCGGTGGACCGCGCTTATAATCTACGCACTCTCGGCCCATCACTCCGTGTCGCCCGCTCACAGCCCGCGAGATACATAATTTAATAAATATTGATAAACAACAAAGATGCCTTTATATTGATAACAATAATCTGTAATCCCTTCAGTGAGAGATCACCTTCTCCAAATACCAAAAACATATCTTTTTTCCTACATAAGTAGGTAAGGATAGTTTTAACGGCCATCTAATGCTTCTCATCTAGAACAGATTGAAATCTGCTTGTGAAGATCAACGCATGTGAGACATCAGGTTAAGTACATACCATAGCATACATGATGGATCCTATCGCTGAAGCTTAGGGTATTCCATTCATGTGTAGTCTCTCCTCTTGTGTTTTCAGACACTCAGATTTATAAAGGTTAATCCCGTGAGACATTGGGAGATAACCCTTTCTTGACTGGTCAAGGTTGAATCTAGTCAAAACCTTGTCTATGTGTACTTTGAGAAAGACCTAGCATCCTTTTGGATCTATCATGGTAGATCTTTATACCTAGTATAAAAGCTACTTCTCCAAGGACTTTCATGGAGAACATCATTGACAACCATGATTTTACTGTTTGAAGAAAAGGAGCATCTTGTCCTATCAGTAATATATCATCAACATATAATACCAGGAAAATGATCACTCCCAATAGCCTTCTTATATACACAGGGTTCATTAGCGTTTAACACAAATCCAATTTCTCGAGTTATCTCGTCAAATCTAATATTCCAACTCCTTGATGCTTACTTAAGTCCATAAATGAACCTTCGCAACTTTCATGACATCGACCCATCCTAGGATGTAAAACCTTTGGGGTGTATCATATATATATATCACTATCCAAGTTCCCGTTAAGGAACGCTATTTTCACATCCATCTACCAAATCTCATAATCGTTATGAGCAGTGATGACAAGGAGTATTCTAATAGAATTCAACATGGCTACTGGTGAAAAGGTTTCATCATAGTCAATAACTTCTTTTTTACTATAACCTTTTGTAACTAGCCTTGCTTTATAGGTAATTACATTACAATCCATGTCTGTTTTCTTCTTGAAAACCCACTTGCATCCTATGGGCTTAATACCACTTGGAGCATCAACGAAGTTCCAAAATTGATTTTCATACATAGAGTCCATCTCTGACTTTATGGCTATAAACCATTTATCACACTTTGAGCCTTTTATTCCTCCTTGTAAGTCTTAGGCTCATCATCTTCCATAAGGAAGATATGCTTATTATTAATGATGAAATAACCGTACCGCTCAAGAGTGATTGGATTCCAACCTGACCTACACAATGTCGGTGTTATAATAGGTTATTCCATGCTTACACTTTCTTGTGTAATAGGTGTAGGAACAATCAATTGATTGTTTGTTTGATCTTCTTGAGTTCCTAACTCAAGATTGCTGCCACTAGCTTTCGCAAGTATATGATCCTTCTCGAGGAATTGAGCATTTCTAGAAATAAGTACATTTTGTTCCTTGGGATCATAAAAGGTATAACCCATAGTCTCCTTAGGGTAACCTACAAACAGACACTTGTCAAGCACCCAGCTTATTTGAACTTGTCCTCCTTACATAAGCAAGATATCCCCTAACTCTCAGGTGAGAAAAAGTTGGTTTCTTACATATTACATTTTGTATGGTGTTTGATCAACTAATTTCGAGAGCACTCTGTTTAGAATATAAATTGCACTCTCAAGAGCATAACCCCAAAAGGATCTGCTGAGTTTTGCTTGACTCATCATGGACCAAACTATATCGAGTTCGATTTCTCCTTTCTGACACTCCATTGTGTTAAGGTGTATAAGGAGGAGTCCACTAGGATAAAATATCATTATCCCTTAGATAATCCTGAAACTATTAGCTAAAGTATTCACTGCCTCGATCAGATCGAAGGGTCTTGATACTTTTCCCAAGTTGTTTCTCTACTTTGGTTCTGAACTCTTTAAATTTCTCAAAACTTTCAGACTTATGCCTCATTAGGTACAAATAACCATATTACGAGTAATCATTAATAAAAGTTATGAAGTAGAACCCTCATGTATCTTAACACTCGTTGGACCACATGCATCGGCATGTATTATTTCCAAAGTACTTATGGCATGTTGACCCTTTCCTTAGAAAGGTTTCTTAGTCATCTTACCATTTAAACAAGGTTCGCACGCCCCATAGGATTCCCATTCCATTGAGCACAATTCACCACATTTGTGTAACTTAGTTAAGTGAGTCTCATTTATATGGCCTAGACAACAATGCCATAAGTATGAGAATTTCTCATTATCTAACTACAATTTCTTAATAATGTTCATATTTATAATTTCAATTTTAATATCTAGAATATAAATGCTATCAACATATATTCCACAAGCATAAAGAACATTATAGCTTTGAATTTGATAATTATTATTGGAAAATAAAATCTCAAATCCATCTGTTACAAAATGTGCAACAGAAATAATACTCTTAGTGATACCAAGAATATAATAGTAATTATTCAAAACTAAAACTATGCCACTAGGTAAATGAAGGCTATATGTCCCTACAACTATTACAGCAACCCATGCACCATTTCCAACTCTTAGGTCCATTCCCCTCTTTCCAAGCCTCCTACTATTCCGCAACCTTGCACAAAAGTACAGATATGAGTACCACAACTAGTATCCAATACCCATGTAAACTCATAAGGAAATGTAGAGAAACTTTCTATCATGAACATGTCTGAAGTAGATACCTCGCTTGGTTTCTTCTTCACTTGTTATGAAATTTGAGCCTTTAACTCACGTTTCATTTAGGTTTTTTTCATGAGTCTTCTTTTGACCTTGAAAGCCTTTGACTTTCTAATCTTTCAATCCTTAGAAAAAAGTTGATTTTCAAGTTTATTTCTAAACTGGATATCATAATGTTCTAACAAGTCTACCATCTTTGAAAAATTATAGTAATCCCTGATGCCATAAAAATCTATTTTGAAACTGTCATACCTTTTTGGTAGACCTTTCAAAATAATCTGTTTCATGGCCTCTTGATTATAAGTAACTCCCATTTTCCTTAACTCTTCTGAGTTATCATAAACAACCAAAGCAAACTCAACTGCTGAGGTGTCAGCCCCTAGACTTGTAGATAGCATGAATTTCTCAGGTTCATCCATCATCACAAGCTACACAATTATAAACTTCAAGTCCATATCTTTTTAAAGATCCTTGTACCTTGGAATCATAAAGTTGACCATGAAATTCTTTACGAAATCACAATCTCTTTTGTGCTTCACATACTCATTTATTTGATAAAAGAAAGGATCTTCTCTAGGGAGTTTGGGATATGGATTAACTAGTACACAATCCAAACAAAGGCTTTTTAGGAACCTCATTACATTCTCGAACCACTCATGAAAATTCTCTACTTTGTAAACTTTGTTGCCAAATGGATGCTTATCAGTGTTAGTGTTCATATTCAACCTAGATATAAGATAGAAATTGTTTAGACATTGGTATATGTACATTCATTTAATATAAGGCCTTTAATTTAACCCATAATTCTTAATATTTTCATCGAATTTAAAATATCCCCTTCTATTGAATTCAAGAAATTTAGTCAAACCAATTTTCCTTAGTATGTAGCATCCATAGTCATTCATCATGACCCCCACTATAACAAATCAAGCTATAACAATACAACCATGGTTGGAACCCGTCCATTTGCATTCCATACAATTGCTAATTCATTTGAGTTCTCTTTCTAGAGATGTGCTTACCTAATTTTATAACTCCTAAAAAATGTCTCCAATCTGGCATTAGCTCCACTAACATGGATAACTAACCCATTTTAGTTAATGCATTAACCTCATCTACTCTCATGACAAAACACATGTTAAGGGAAACCATGTTGTATATGTCCTTACATCCATTAGTAAGGTTCGTATCACGACTTATGACCAGAATATAATTTATCGCCTTAATATTGTTATAGGGATTTTATTGGTGCAGCTGGTCTTGGCCTAGTCTAGGTCTTATATGATAGATATGATTATGATAATAATAATTCTGGGCTATTTGGAATTATTAATCTAAGGGAACATGCTCAAGACTGCTACATCATAATCATTCCATTATACCAAGACTCCACATAGCAAGCAAAATAAACAAGGTCCATGTTTAAGTTCTTGCACATATGTCTCTAAGTTTTAATTTAACAATTTAAATCATGACTATAAAACCATATGTGGATTCCAATTCCCATTCTAGATATCAACTAAGTGATAAAACTCCCTTGGGTACGCTTGAACCTAATACGATGGAGATTTCCAGGTAGGAGAGGCCCCCTTAAAGTAAATAAGAAGCCAAGTCCAATCCTTGCCAAAATAACCACGTGCACTTGGATTCGTTGTACCGAAGACAATTATGGTTTAAAGATTTCGTTCTTTTAATCGGGTGAAGTATTGAACGACCCTAAATTTAAAGCATTTTCACATGTAGTGAAACATTGTTAATTTATATGATAATCACCTAGACTAAGTTTGGGCAAAACCTTAATCTAGTTATCCCATCATTTTCTATAAGAGGAATTGAAACCTAAGTCATGCATAAAATACTTTAATCAACTCATAGAAAATATCATTTCAACATATTATCATCAATTATGCATAGCATAAAGCATTCTCTAATACCGCTGCAAGTTAATTAAGACAGTAATTGAACATGCAGACTTGCAAGGTGGAATTTCAAAACTTAAAATTAACCCTTAAAGGAACTCCTAAGCATGCCATAATTGATATAATCTAATTTGAAACATTCCATAGTTGCTCATAGGTTAATAGAACATATTAAAAAAAACCTAGCATCTAAGTTAAGAGCATTAACAGTTAATGTGTGCCTTCCCTTTGGTGCAGCGCTCCTTTAAAAGAAATGGACAGCACTCCATTCACATTAGCCTCTATTCTAGGATGGCCTCTATGATTGATCCACATGGATCTTCACCGACCAAAAGCTCCCATTAAGGAAGAACCCATTTGTAGATAGCAGCTGCTAGACCACTAGAAGACCAACCCAAAAATATAACTTTGAAGGCTCTCTTCGCCTTCAAAAGAATTTTTGCGACATTGGAGAAACTTGTGGGAGATCTTGCAAAAAGCTCGTGAAGAAAAGATGTCAAAACTCAGTAGGAAGGCTAAGCTAAAGTGAGAAACAAAGGAGAAGAGGGAGGCTATTTATAGGGAGAAGGGGAGCATAAAGCTCCCCTTTTTAGCAATTTGGGATGTAAAAAATCCCCATGCACAAGCGGGTCACACACGAGCATCCTTAGGCTCTGCGAGTTTACCCGCTCATTGCTCGCTTACGCAAGCTATGTGCTACCACACAAGGTAAGCCCTGACGGGCTTGAGTTGCAAGCGCTTCCAAGCAATGCTTGTAGGCCTTCTTCCTGCTAGCATGCGCTGGCCTAGTGCCAGTGCATGCTAGTTTCCCGTGAGCTATTTTTGCTATGGGGCAGCTGCATAAGCCCGACCCGTGAACATCCCCGTATTCACGGGGTTCACTCGTAATAAGAAAAATCCCTTGCTCACCCCTGCGCAGTTTTCCCAAAATTCTCCTTTAAATCCTTTAATTATTAATTGGTCCAGCCAATTAATAATCCATCCAACAATTTTGAATTTCTTCATATTCTAGGCATAGAACTAGTCTATAAGTTCTTTACTTAGTCCAGTAAAGACCCAAAGTGTGTGACCTCATAGGATCCCGAAGTATAGAGCCGCTAGAGGTTAACCTAAACTTGGCTTCCAATCCAGGAACCTTTAGGCTTAGTTTCCAGACTGATATGGAACCCGATAACTCTAGATGAAAAATGGGCTTTCTAGCAAAAGCCTATGATCCCCCGATACTCGGAACATCACGTGCTTGTTACTTGATTTAGTTCTGCAATACTAACTAGCACAATACACTCCCTCCATCAGGTTAAGTACCATCTAGTTTATTAAGCTCGGATTAAGTATTGGCTAATGTAATAGTCGTAGCTATCTTGGAATTAGACTTGTTCACGAAGAACACCACTCGCTATAATGTATCAAGATTGACTAGAAACTCGTTCTATTAATCTTATACTGTGATCAAAGGTTTATGAGTGTGTCTCTTCAACAAGAGGCCTTAAGGTACATCTCCCATTATATCACTATATCAAGAGCGATGGATCACATCTTGACTTCTTAGCTTACCAACGAGTGATCATCACTATACCCGTAATCACCCGTATTATCCTGATCACCAAGGTATGAATAAGTGTGACCCAAAGTACAGTAACTCATACATAAGGTAACTAGAATCACAGGTCTGAGAATACTTATACTCCTACTGTAATAAGACATAACACCAACACATGGATATAGTTATTTCCAGTGTCTATCTTATAGCAGTCTCCAATGTATTACCTGAATACATTCATGTGTTAACTCAAGATACCACCTTCAATTCATGAGATCAGCTACTTGGATCTAATCTAAGGAGTAAGCCTACACATGCTAGTCTATCTGCTTCATTGATGTCCAGTCTCAGTGTAACTATGACTATGGATATTTAGACTATTCATAGTAACACGTGTGTGCAGTTCTCACACCACATAGCTCCCATTATGTTCTCGCACTTCATTGTTATGAATTAGTCATGGATTTTGCTTTATCAATGTGCATATACATAATAACACACACACACACACAAACACACACACACACACACACACACACACACACACACACACACACACACATATATATATATATATATATGATACCTGTGAGATACATAATTTAATAAACATTGATAAACAACAAAGATGCCTTTATTATTGAAAACAATAATCTATAAATAGTTTGTACATTTTAACTAATAAAGACACATCTCTCTAATTACCTATAGGGCATACATCATGTCTAACAGAACTCTTGGTCATTTAAATAGCTCTTTTCCTATTCTAGTGGTGAAGGTACCGCGTGAAGAGGTGGTGGTGGTATCCTCCCTTTGTGGTACCACGTGTTGTGGTAAGCCAGGTGGAAGGTTCCTCCACTATGACCGGATGGCATTTTGTTTGAAATTTGGTGTTGGCTTATTTTGGGACGTTTTGTTTGCCCCATTAACTTTTCCCAAGATGGGATAGCAGATTCCCTATCCTTTAATCCAATCATCTGCTTTGGAGGTCTATTGATAGGCATTTCTTGAGGGGTGATGGTGAAAACAGATGTGGCAAATAGGTTAGGTGTTGGATACTATTGTAACTGGATGGGTGGGTATCCGGGAGTGGGGTGCTTCCCATGACATTATAGTATGATCCACTGACCATATAGCCGGCTATTGTGATGTCGTCAGAGCCATTAACTCACCCGAATAAGTTGTGTCTGATCTATCCTTGATCTTCCAACATCATTTGGTATTTCTATGCTACACTTTTAAAGATTGTGACATTGTTAGTGGTGGTTGGCGAGGTGTTGAAGTCAGAATGGGAGGTAGTGTGGGATTACATGGTCGATGTTGTAGACGTCATCACCGTAGAGGGTTTTGTTAGTTGTGTTTTTATTAGGGATTTCGCTAGCCATTTCTAAGGTTGGTTGTGTTTGTTCACTAGATCAAAATTTTATGTGTTTTCGAACAAAAAATTTCTTTTGCTCCATGCTCACCGCACCATTGAAAGATTAGGATGAGAAAGTGTCTCTCACATGAAAATCTTCACAAAATGTTAATCTTGTGACATCCTCCTTGTATGGTGGTCGGAACCTGCAAGATAAGGGGCGACTAAAGGGAGCTAGCCGTGTAACTATCGTAGCCTCTTCGATGCTTAAGTTAGCGATAGAATTAAGAGAGGAGGTAGAGAATAGTAAGAACAAGTGAATATGAATTGTGTACATCTTATGCGTAGTGGAGGTCCTTTTATAGGGGATAAACAAGCTTAATAAGTGATGGAGTTAATGTCTATCTTGGGTCGTTCATTCATATTTGGATTGTGTTACTTGTCACAAGGGGTAGGTCCACCTCGGACTGAGATTATTATTGCTTGCATGAGTAGGAAGGACAGTTGGCACTCTTCTCACTTAAGAGACCTAAAGCTAAGTTGACTCTCCCATCCAGCGTGATCAAGTCCCTCACACTGAGTGAAGATGTGACCGTCACGCACTTGGGAAATGATTCAGATTATCACTTGATTTATATTATGATACAAAATATAAATGCATTAGATTAAGTTACTTTATTAATTAATGTGGTATATATTGCCAACCTGATTGGACTATTCACGGAGGCTGGAACTTGGGCAGCGGTTTGCTCATGCGATATCAATAAGGTACCAGGTCCGGACAGATACAATTTTCTGTTTTACAAGAACTTTTGGGTAGATTTGAATGGTGAAATAATGGATGTCTTGAATAACTTCCATCACTCCTCAACTTTACCATCCGCAATAAAGAAATATTTCATAATGCTTATTCTGAAAGTTAAGGGATCCTCGAGCCTACATAACTACCGACCGATTGCTCTTATCCATGGAATTTACCAAATTGTGGCTAAAATACTGTCAAGGCACCTTCAATTAGTTTTTCCAAGCTTCATTTCTAATAACCAATTCACTTTCATTAAGGGATTCATGAATGCTCCTTTCTAGCTTCCGAGGTGATCAGCTCAGTCCACAGATAACGATGACCTTGCCTTGTTTTGAAATTGGATTTTCACAAACCGTTTGATTGTATCTTGTGGAAATATATGGGAGTAATCTTGTTAACGATGGGTTTTGACAGGAAGTGGATCTCTTGGCTTTTAAACTATCGAAAAAATTCAATAACTTCTTTCCTCATCAACTGGATACCGAGTGATCTGATTAAATTTCATAGGGGAGTTAAGCAAGGTGATCCATTATCACCTTTTATTTTTGTTTTTGCAGTTGAGGGCTAAGTAGATTCTTTACGCTAGCATCTAAGGGGGACTATTACCGGGTTTTCATTTAGATGAATCACTCCCTGATATCTCTCTGTTACAATTTGCAGGTGACACGATTTATTTTCTACCAATGACTGAATCCATTATCTCCACTTTCATGCGAATTAAGATGTTTTGTATTAATCTCGAGACTCAGAACTAATTACAGAAAGAGCGCGCTCTTGGGAATCCACGTTGGAGATGTCAGCCTTGGTACTGCACATTTTGGATGTCAAGTTGAAAAGCTTCCAATTAAATATCTTAGACCCTATCCATGAAGTGACTTCCAATTTCTAGTTGGAATCCCTTTATCTTGAAATTCACAAGCAAGCTTGATAATTCGAAAGGAAATTGTCTCTCTTATGTGGGTAGAGTGGCTTTAATTAAATCGATACTATCTTCCTTACCGATTTATTTACTATCCACCTACAAGCTCTCGATTTCGGTGGAAGCAAACTTGAATCGCTTGATTCGAAACTTTCTTTGGTGAGGTGACGGAAACAAAGACGGAATTTGTAGAATCAGTTGGGATACAATCAATCTACTGAAGCAACTTGGGGGTTATATATTCATAATTTTAAGCTAATTAATTGTAGCTAATTACTCAAATGGTTATGGATGCTATGATTGGGAGACCAAAACTCCTTATGATTTGTTTATTATGTTCATCGATATGGTTTCCATTGTTGGAATGACCTGGTACATTCAGAATTGTTAAAACCAGTAAGTGTGTAAAATAGGTCAGATGGGAGTGAATGAGTCTTTTTCGAGTTCTCACTTAACTTCGAAAAAATGCTTCTGAAGTTGCTTCTGAGTAAGTATTAGTTACTCAAAATCCCCTTTTTAGTTCTATGTGTTTCAGATGCGGAATAGAATAGACACACAAATAAATAAGCTGAGTAAAGAAATGCAAACAGAGATTTTTATCCTGGTTCAGCCTCTGCCTAATCCAGTCCTTGGAAACTCTAGTCCAAGATTTAATCTACTATAAACTCTTCTTCTGGTGAAGAGTAAACCTTTTACAATGCCTTGACTGAAGTACCCTTCAACAGTCTTTGCTGAGCTATACCAATACAGAAGTTCCTTCCTTCTATATCTGAGGCTCTGAGCTTCGTCTCTATTAAGTACCTATCTAACTAGAACTTCGCTCCCTTACACTATCTTACCCTTAGCTTAGTGTAAGTTACAACAGTTTAATGAAGATGATCTTTGTGAACTTCTGAACTCTGTTTCAGTTAGTTCAATTACAAACGGATGAGATTTGAATGTTTGCTATGAAAAGGTTGTAAGCAGATTGAGATTTGTTTTTGCTTTTGGTACTTGTATTAGGATTCAGCAACCTTCTTAGATGCGGAAAAACTTCTTTTTATAGAGGGAGAGAATTTTTCCGTTGAATTAAGGACCGTTGCTAAAATATTACCTTTGTCTCTCAGTCTTGTTTCCTTTAACAATTCGTTAGAGAGCTCATCCATGTCTGATTTTTGTCATGCTGTATTAGGTTGATTTTACGGGTCCACTTTGTACTTGCAGATATGTTTCAACATAGCAAGTGAGATTTGTTCCTGAAGTTGCAATAAATTTTGTTTTGTAGCAGACGTAGGCCTAAGGCGCGCAGTGGCATTAAATGCTAAGTCAGTTTTTTTGACTTTTAGCGCCAAAAGATTGAATTGACTTTTTACAATCCTCAGAGGGATCTTTTAACGGTCTGAGTATTGAGAGATCCTCTGTTATTTATATAACTCTTCTTCTGATAATGATGAACTCTGAGACTTCATAGTTCCTCTGATGAATCCGTGTGCTTCTAAGGCGACTTCCTTCTGAGGCTTCCTTCTGAACTCAGAACTTACAAAACTATTTATCCTTCAAAATCCAAAAAAATTAAAATACCAACAGTTTGACTTGGATTGTATAAAAGATGATTGAGCGTTGAAATCATAAAGGAATAATTATGTAGTCTAAGAAAAATACTGTCAGTACGAAATGTCGTCATGTGAACGCTAAAGTCTAAGAACAACATTTTATCTTGCCACATTTTAGAAAGAGTGGCGTCATTCTGCTACTGTCAATACTTTAAACATATCAAAGAATGTCACGTAGCAGTGTGCTCCATATCTCGCAAGATTAAATCAGAGATTGAAGATCAAGACTTATCGAGAAATTCATTCAACTATTTAATCTCGCACATAAATTATTAGAAATCTCTCTCACAATGGATTCAAATCTATCTCAAATGAGAAGATTATTGAAGAGTTGGTGAGAAGATATATTGAAGATTAAACGAGTCAAAATACAAGTTTGCAATGACTACTTATTAAAGGTAACAGTTCAAACTTAGTAAATGCATAGTGCTAAATCTTTGCGCAAGCATACTCATCAACCAAGATTTTCTCAAATTAGAAGAAATATTGCAATTCCACATTCTGTCATTCGCAAAATCAATTAGATCAAATAATTTGTGATTGATCGAATCTGTAAGGATAATAACATTTTATAAGTTGTTTCTTTATTCATTATTATATAATCTGGATGATAGCAGTTAGAGAAGGCTACTCAAACTGTTTGAGGGTTAGATAGCTTGAAAGGCACTCTCTCTAAATCAACATATTGTGAAGGCTGCTCCACTTAGCTAAAGGAGTAATCAAAAAGTGGATTTAAACTCAGAGAATAAATCCGGAGACTAGAGGTAGGCGGAAGATTAAACTAGGATAAAATCACTCTGTTTGATTCTGGTAACTCTTATATATTTATATCACTCAATAAAGTTTTTAACTCGGCACACATCATCTTTATATCTGTGTTTATATCTAAGTAACGTATAAGTCAACTTTAATGAGTATTCTTACTCAACACAGTCTATCAAACTGAGACGTGGCTCAGTTTGTGAGTTTTGTTCACACCTTATCTCTGCTCGCATTCCATCATATAACTATATTCATCATGTTTACTAATTTTTTTAAAGAACTAAAAAGCGATTTAGAAACCAAGTTAGGACATTCACCCCCTCTGTCTGAGTGTGTTAGGCTAAACATGCACGGTTGTTTGATTGTTTTGCAAAAAAGTTTCCGTATATTTTTTTTGGGCAAAAGAGTGTTTGTGGTTTCAAAAGTTAGAAAAAAATAATTTTTAATTTAAAATTACGGTATAAAAAAGGTAATCTTGTCTATTTTGCATTGAAATTTTACAGTATAATTGATAAAAATACAATCCACCTAATGATAAATTTAATATTTTTTGAGAAGTACAAATATTTTTTTATTAAAATGTAATGGTAACTTTCGAAAAAACAGAATAAAATGAACCGAAAATTACTCAATGAATAATTCTTAAATAATATGGTTTATTATAAGAATGCTAAATTTATTGAAATACCCTATGGAATATTACTATTGTTAATGAAAAAAAAAATTTAACTATTACTTACAAATTTTTAAAACCACAGGAACTCTTTTGCAAAGAAAATTTCACAATGACCTCTTTACAAAACAGGTAAACTACATGGAATTTTACCATCATATCAATTAGTTAAGTTTTCATAAAAGCGTTTGGATTTTTCAGAAAAAGTTTGGGATTCGTAGATAAAATTGGACATTGCAAGAAATTGATTGGAAAGAAAGATGGAGAATGAGATAAAGATTATAAATCATTCGAAAAGAATGATAGAGAATGAAAAATGGCCAGAGAGTGAGAGGGGAGAAAGTGAAAAGTAAAAATATATTTGATTTTAACATTTTAAATAAATAATTCAATAAAAATGCTATTTTTTTAAAAAAATTAAATAAAAATGCTAACTAAAAAAAATATTGGTAGTGTGATAAAATTGTAAAGTTTACCAAATTACTAGCCGATATAATCTTGAATCACATTTTAATTTTTAGAGAAAGTTTTAAGTACCTCTGTAGTTGAGCAATATGAAATATATTTATAATTTACAATAGTTGTTTTAACTTTTAAGTACCTGAAAAAAATCAAGTATCATAAATACAAATTTAAATTAATGGTGTACTGTGTTGAACTTGTTTTGACAGTAATTTATAACTAGATAAAACTCTATTAGTTAACTTATAATTGGATGGAAATAGTCCAAAATATAAAATTCCAATTAACTAGTCAATTAATATGCGAGGGATGTTAAGTAATACTATTTGAGTTGGAGCTGCCTTGAAAGCTTCAGTTTCTACAATTAATTTATTCAAAATTCCAAATAAGTTGGTCCCAACGGTAACAGTTTTTAAAAAATGGTCAAATCAAATACAACATGGACCCACATGCAACGGTAACATCAATAAAATAAAAAATGTTTCATAGTATATTTAAATTTAATTTTCTCTTTAATTACTTTAAACCTCGATGTAACATTAACTCCTTAAATTTATTTTTGAAAAGTCTAATGTCATCATTAATTTTCATAAGTTCAAAATATTATTTGAACTTGTTTAATGACATTAGTTTGTTCACCTTAATCAATGACATACATCGATTTTTGATCGATTTGATATTTCAAAGATATCATTTTCTCAATTTTTCTTTGACACGGGGTATTAATGTGATAAACTTATGAACTTTTAACAAATTCAAGAAGTTATTTGAAATTTTTGAAAATTCAAAATGCCATTAAAATTTTTTGGACATGTTTATGAGTAAATAATGCATTGAGCAAATAATATTGAATTCATGTAACTTACCGTAAAAGTTAAGTTGAGCAGATTTAATATACACTTGTCAAGTCACATTTTGACTTTTTGTTAAAAAATAATTGTCTCATTGTTTATAATAATAAATGAAAAAAATATCACTGCACCTAAACATGAACTCGAATCTATAATTTTTATCTTAACAGTTTCACATTACTAGGCTAAGTCACGTCTTCACTTGCTAATTTAACCTATTTAAATCAAAGTTAAACATAAATGTATGGGGCTAGCTGTTGGAAAATACAATGATAAAATTAAAATAATTATAAAATATTTTTAATCTCGATTTTCTCTTTCGGATGTGGAGGTGTCAACCAAATTGAGAAGTCCATCATATACAATTTACTAGTCCAACCTTCAATAAAATAACAAATATAATCAGTGGAATATGTATATAAATATATAACATAAATATTAAAAACAAGTTAAAGAAACTTGAACACCTATTAGCTAAGTCATGTCGAACGACACTGTCCTTGGTGAAAAGAAAAGTGGACAAAAATATTTCTCTTAGTTCTCAACCAACTCAAAACAAAGCCAATATTTTTATCTAAGCCACGGGAAAAAGAGAGTGCACAATGTGCTTGTTAGTTGTAACTGAAGACAACAAAAATTGATCTTTTATAGGCACACAAATAGAGCTTTAGAAAGAAATAAAATCAACCCTTAATTACAATAATAAAACCATTCCATTATATAAAACGTAGGGCAATACATTTTTGAATTAAAGCTTGAGCCGTTCCCCCACCTTCTGAAACTGATGAATGGCATTAACAAAACAATATCAATAACTTTTATATGGCAGTTGCCTTTGATAAAATAAAACCAATGATATGTATATAATACAATAACTTAAAGGAATATTACTAGCTAGTAAAATAATTCTCTCAAAATATTATTTACAAGTATTTTAGCATTACAAAAATTCTTCTGAAATAATATTAACATAAATTTCCAACACTGTCAATGTAGGTCATGATTTATATATAGTGACATATAAATTTGGTCTATTTTAATTTAGTTATTTGGATTAGAGTTAAAAAGAAACTAACGTGCATCATATTGAAAACAGAAACCAAGTTTACTTAACACTTAATTATAAATTTACACTAACTTTAGTAAATTCAAAAGAACAAAATCTAAATACATCAACATGAAAGTAAGGTTAATGGTTACAAACTAGGTCGCATTTTACTGGATAAACAATAGCTTTGGACGAACATTTATTTTGAAATTAAAATAATAAAAAATTGTTTAAATCAATAAGTGGTTCTTATCTTATCAAGGACTTTGGCAACTTCCACAAGTAGGGAGTTGATCGTTTGGTGAAGCATTAATATAAATAGTATAAAAGATGCAATATGCTTTCTTTCACGAAGTAACAATATTAGGTGCTTTCTAACTAGTAGTATTTTTAAAAAACTAGTAGTATTTTTAAAAAATATTAGGTACTCTTTAACTAGTTTTTTTATGAAAAAATAAAAGTGCTTAAAACACAATTACAAACTGTTTCATGAACTACTGATACTCTTTTCACAATATGCTGCTACATTCCAATCCAAACAGTTAAACTACTAAAAAATCATTATTTTTAATTTCAATTTAATTGTTTATTTTACTTGAAAAAACATCAAAATTTTTTCCAATTTCTTCATACAAGACATTTACATTTTTTTCTTTTATAAATCTAACGGTGAATGATTTAAGATATTGAAATCATTGTTAGAAATATTAAATTTAAAATGGAAAGTATGAGATACTTGATTAAATATTGATATTACTTGTATTGTTAACTACTTTTGATAATTATACGTTGTCAATAATATTTTGTCCCTAAAAACTAAAACAATAAGAACAACATCCTTAGAATTGAGATATAATGTTTATCATTCGGGACACCCGTAAATTGAAGATTGAAGATTAACCTAAATTTAAAGATGTCGTCATAATTAAGACTTGAGACCCATCTAATTACATCTCACGGTAGAAAAAAAGAAATATAGTGCGGAAACAAATTAATACTTAGGAATAAGTTTGACAAGCTCTCCTCACAATCCTAAATATTTATAAATAATAATTGTTTTTAATATTATTATAATTAGGTAAGATTTATTATAACTATAAATTTTATTTTCTATGTTTAGTAGATATATTCTATTATTCTTCTTGTTACACAAGCAAAACTAGATATGAAAATGAAAGTTAACTCTATAATATATTTTCTATTTTCTCTTTTTAATATGATATGAAACATTAAATGATTAACATTGTTTATTTCATTTTATACTAATGGATTATAAATAGAATTGATTCCTTAATTAAAATATAATATTTTAATAAAAAATGAGAATTATTTAGCAAATAATATAATAGATCTGTTTGATAGTATTTTTTTGAAAAATACAATTCACGTTCAATTAAAAAAATTTATTGTAACGTATTATTTTAAAATTTTTTACACATACATGATGATTATTTAAAAGACGTTTGGAACTAAAAAAACAAAATTTTCAAAAGGCAACGTAAATTTGTATAAAAAATTAAAATCAAAGAAAGAGATTTGTTGTGAAGAAACCACCAAAAGTTTCAGTTTATTTAAATCAATAGTTGAGCATAATTTTTCCATATTCGGCGTCTCCTCGATTCTCCAAATTATATTCTGGGACAGAGCCCATTGCTCTGTTTCCAATCCTAAATCTCATCTTTTCATCCTCTCTTCCTTCACTGCATTCTCACTTTCAAGTTTCAGCTTCTCCATGTAAGTTCCTGAGCTGCATTTTCTCTTAATCTTTCTTGTTTTTGCTTTTGACATCCGTAAAATCCACTCTAATAGTAAGACTCTGTTATTTGATTTCTAGTGTGAATGCATCACTTTGGCTATGTGTTTTTTGATTCGGGGCGTGATTTTAGTGATTTTTGACTGTTACATACTTATATTTGAGTTTTGATGCTAATTAGTTGTTGATTTGCAGATTTGAAGCTGATAGATCGATCTAGGGTACTGAAAGATGGGGAAACTGTCGATAGCCATTTGGGGATTTCTGCTGTTGTGCAGCTTGGCCGCAGCTACTGGTGAAAATAAGCTACTTAAATACAAAGATCCAAGACAGCCATTGGGAGCAAGGATTGGGGATCTGATGGGCAGGATGACTCTGCAGGAAAAGATTGGTCAAATGGTTCAGATTGACCTCGCTGTTGCCACCTCAGATGTAATGAAGAACTACTTCATAGGTATATTTGTTGAATCTGTACAAATTTTAACCGAGGAAAAGGGATTTCTTAAAAGGACCGCTTAAAATGGCGCCTAATTAATCTGGAAACTAATTAATAAATCCAATGGAACATAACAATGGATTGTCTACTTTGAACAGGGAGTGTGCTGAGTGGTGGAGGTAGTGTGCCGTCCGTTAAGGCTTCAGCTGAGCAATGGATTAACGTTGTGAACACTTTGCAAAAGGGTTCTTTGTCAACCCGGCTTGAAATTCCTATGATTTATGGAATTGATGCTGTTCATGGCCACAACAATGTCTATAAATCCACCATTTTTCCACACAATGTGGGGCTTGGATCTACCAGGTATTTGCATACATTGTGCAGACTAGTTTTATATAATATTCAGATGGATATCTAGTAATTTTGACTATATAAACTTATTTACTTGAAGTCAAAAGTGAAGTTTTAGCTAACAAATTTGAAAACTATCAGGGATCCTCAGCTTGTAAAAAGGATAGGAGAAGCAACTGCTCTTGAAGTTAGAGCTACAGGAATCCCATATGTATTTGCTCCTTGCATTGCAGTAAGTACTAAAGGAGGAAAATTGATGATCTCATCTCATGTTCTAGATTGTGCACTTCAAGGTTTCTAATTTGCTTTTTTGGTTCTTTTCTTTGTGAAACTACAGGTTTGTAGGGATCCAAGATGGGGTAGATGCTATGAAAGTTACAGTGAAGACCATAAAATTGTTCAAAATATGACCGAGATTATTACTGGTTTACAAGGAGATCCCCCAGCCAATTCAAAAAAGGGTGTTCCCTTTGTTGCTCCCATTAAGTAAGTGCCTTTCAGCAAATCCTGCTTTTTTTGCAGTTCATATTTTATTGGGGTGAATATCACTGGTGACCTTCTAAATTGGGTCTTTTTGATGCTTTGGTTCCTTCGTTTCATTTATATATGCTGATCTCCCTAATTGACATAAAATAAAATTGATTTTCTTACCCTTACAATTCATCCCTCCATTTTAATGCTTATTAGGATAACTCAAAGCTAAGTGGAACGTGTAATTTGGCTGATTTGGTCATCATTTTGCGTAATCAAGACTTCAAGAGTAGAAAGGCTAATATCCAAGGGATTAAAATGGTATTTTGTAGATAGACCAGGGGTAAAAAAGTCTTCTAAACCAAAGAAATCGATGTACTAAAAACGTGAAAAAGGACCTTACTTGGGGGGATAATCAATGAAATTAAATATAATGTATTGAGATATATATTGCGTTACTTTTTTACAAAGATCAACTGGATTTTTGTGCAAGGTTAATTGGATATTTTTAAGTGGTCTTATAGTGAGGAGGAGGGTCCACGTGATGGATGAATTAGATATCCATTCATGGAACAAACATAGAATAACAATCATAAATGATGTAGGTCATTATGGTCATATTTATGCCTGGTCCTTGCATTATCTTACGAACGTATTGAAAAAGTATCACTTTTTCTTATTACTGGTATCAATTCTGTTTGCAATTGGCATAATGTAACCCATGTGGATGGCATTATTATGGGTCCATCACATCTGATAAGTGCCTTACATATTTGGCTCCATTTGTCTTCAAACAATCTAGCTGATGTCCGTATACACAAAACATCCCCTAATCAATTGGAAGTCTAAAGTAAAATATTGTTGAAATTGTATCAATAAATTGCCATTTTGATCTTGCTCTTTTAATCGTTATAATTAAGCTCTAATGAAGTTATTAAATAGGACCAAGGTTGCAGCATGCGCGAAGCACTATGTGGGAGATGGCGGAACGACCAAAGGCATAAACGAAAACAATACAGTGATAGATTGGAATGGATTGTTCAGCATCCACATGCCAGCTTACTACAATGCTATTAAAAAGGGAGTTGCTACTATCATGGTTTCCTACAGCAGCTGGAATGGAAAGAAAATGCATGCTAATCACTATCTCATTACAGATTTCCTCAAGAACAAGATGAAGTTTAGGGTAACCAATCTTCTTCTAATCAATTTCTCTTTTAATCTGCTAATCCTGTTTAAATTCACTGTTTCAAATCAATGGGTACATTTTCAGGGATTTGTGATATCAGATTGGCAGGGGATTGACAGGATTACTTCTCCTCCACATGCTAATTACTCCTATTCTGTTGAAGCTGGAGTTGGCGCTGGAATTGACATGGTCGGTAAAGTAATATTCTTTTAAGTGTTCCAAGTAATAAAAGAAAATCTTTTTTTATTTTGAATTTGTATCTCATTTGTATTGCAGGTTATGGTTCCATTGAAATTCACAGAGTTTATCGACGATCTGACTTACCAAGTGAAGAAGAAAATTATTCCTATGAGCAGGATAAATGATGCTGTAAAAAGAATTCTAAGGGTCAAATTCACAATGGGTCTCTTTGAAAACCCACTCTCTGATCTCAGTTTGGTTAACCAACTTGGCAGTAAGGTTTGTTAATACATCCTTCTTGCTGTTAAAGGCTTCCAATTGCCTTTTTATTTATTTCAGCTTCAGAGCCAATTTCACCCTTCAATCTAACAATCCCAGATGTTCCTGAATAAATTGTGTGTGTTATTTAGGCCTCTCAACTTAGAATTTTCGGTTAGCCATCAATTATACGCTGAAAAAGTGTCCGAATTGTGGATTAAATTGATGCCTGAGTTCATTTTGAGCTAAATTGATCCCCTACAAAATGACCCTATATATACTCCTTAAACAGGAACACAGAGAATTAGCGAGAGAAGCCGTGAGGAAATCGCTTGTGCTACTAAAGAACGGGAAATATGCTAATAAACCATTGCTGCCACTTCCAAAGAAAGCAGCAAAGATATTAGTTGCCGGAAGCCATGCCGATAACTTGGGCAATCAATGTGGCGGCTGGACAATCACATGGCAAGGTCAAACCGGCAATGACCTTACATCTGGTACGTTCTTCTAAATTTCTAGTAACGGCAAAATTCATCTTTCTCCTTACCAAAATCCCTGAATTCGTTGCCAGGCACAACAATTCTAACCGCGGTGAAAAACACGGTCGATCCAACAACCCAAGTAGTGTACAACCAGAACCCGGATGCAAACTTCGTCAAGTCCAACAAATTCTCGTACGCGATTGTTGTAGTGGGCGAGCCGCCGTATGCCGAAACATACGGAGACAGCCTTAACCTGACAATACCCGAGCCAGGTCCGAGCACGATAAAAAACGTATGTTCGTCGGTGAAATGTGTGGTGGTTGTGATATCTGGACGGCCTGTTGTTATGCAGCCGTATCTTTCAGCCATAGATGCTTTTGTAGCGGCATGGCTTCCGGGAACCGAAGGCCAGGGTGTTGCTGATGTTCTGTTTGGCGATTATGGATTCACGGGTAAGCTTTCGCGCACTTGGTTCAAGAGTGTTGATCAGCTGCCGATGAATTTCGGTGATTCGCATTATGATCCTTTGTTTCCTCTCGGGTTTGGCCTCACAACTAAGCCTGTCAAGAATTGAAATTCGTTGCTGTATTAGTGGTTGAAATTTTGAGGATAATTGATCTTCAAATTATAAGAAGGAATGAGTGAGAACTGTTGATCTGATTGAATTGTATTCAGGCATGAATTTCTCATGTTTTGGACTTGCTTTTCCAATTAATGATGTATCTCCCATTTTCACCCTTTACGTGGCATTATCCCTTCAAACCAACATACTTAAAGTAAAGGTCAAACTTTCAGAAGAAATGGTGTAGCGTTGAATATTTTAAATAATTAAACATTTTAACAATTTAATTTAATCATTAAAAAATTATAAGTCGAGATTTGGGTTATTTTTGAAATTTTTTTTTATTTGTATAATTTTCAAAGTTTGTTATGATAGTTTAATTAAAAAAATATTTCAAAATTTTTCATTTACGTGTATTGTATTTTTATTAACTATCCTTAAAAATTCAGATGAAAATGATTAATATTATCCCTTTTTATGACATAATATAATATTGAGGATTTTATATTTGCAATTTTTTAAAATCACATGCCTTTCTTGCAAAATGAGTTAATTCACGTAGTAATTTTTCTGAAGTAAGCTAAAAAATATAAGGTTCAAAGTAATAGATGTCCTTTGAAAAAGGGCACACCTATTTGTAATTAGGCATCTGCTTAATTTTTCATTAATGCAATTATAAAAATAAATTAAATTGATTAAACCAGAGATAATTATTAAAGATTATTAGGAGATTAATTCCATAACTAACCACTGTTAGTTAACAATTTTGCCTAAATAATCTCCTATTTTTTTTCTCATTAGTTATGAATTAGTTTTACTTTACATCACCACTCTTTTCTTCACTAAATTAAAATTACACTTTCAGTTTCTCCCTTCCAATTTGATCTCAACACTATTCAACTAAACATATGATTAAATTGTAATCAGAAATTTCTGATTTTAATTTATTGTTAAATGGCAAGGATTCCTCCCATAGCAGGAATTCTACTACTGTACATAGTTTCAGCAAGTGCTCAGGATTTTAAATACAAAGATGAAAATCAACCGACAAATATACGCATCAGAGACCTTATGAATCGGATGACTCTACCCGAAAAGATCGGGCAGATGGTTCAATTGGATCGGTCCACTGTGACTCATGACATAATGAGAGAATATTCAATTGGTAGTGTTTTAAGTGGAGGAGGAAGCGTGCCAAAACCCGAGGCTACCCCTCAGGAATGGATCGAAATGGTCAACGATTTTCAGAACGGTTCGCTTTCGAGCCGTCTCGGGATTCCGATGATATACGGGATCGATGCTGTTCATGGTCATAACAATGTGTACAAGGCTACTGTTTTTCCTCATAATGTAGGCCTTGGAGCTACAAGGTATGCTTGTTACCTGTCGGGTTTTTTTTTTTCTGTTTCGAAGTTGTGTAACTTGTTGATCGAAAGTTCGGGTAATATGGTTATATTACAGGGATTATGAGCTGGTTAGAAAGATAGGTGAAGCAACTGCTCTTGAAGTTAGAGCTACTGGCATTCATTATGCATTTGCTCCATGCATTGCGGTATTTACCGATACTTACTACAGGTCTGGTCTTGACATTTTCGGGGCCCTAGGCAAACAATATTATGGGAAAAAATAGTTAGGCCCCTTTTGAAAAAATTATTGTGTAATGATGAAATAAAATTATAAAATTGAGGAAAATGCAAAAATAAACAAGGTGTTTAAACAAGTAAAAATTTGAAGAATTGTTATTATATTTTGGTTCACTGAAAAGAAATTTTGGAGCAATTAATTCAAAAACGACAAAAATATTTTATTATTTCACAATAAAAAGGGTCCCTCTGAGCTATGTGCCCTAGGCGGCCTACCACCGACTCTGAATCACTGTTCTTTTGGTTATATAAATGTCAAGTTTGATTGTGCTTTCCAAAGCTACTTTTCTGAAAAATTCTATTTTCAAGCTTTACTATAAACAATATAGTTGATTTTGGAAAAAACAAATCAGAAAGTTCTTAATTAAATAGTATGAAGGATCAAAATATGTTGTTTAAAGTCAAAATATAAAATTCTATAAAAAAGTTTGTGAGACAACAGCTTGAAAAAATAAATACCAAATAGGAACCAAGTGTTTGTCGATTTTGTTAGCATTTGGTTTTAATGAATGTGTGGATATAGGTTTGCCGAGACCCGAGATGGGGACGATGCTACGAGAGTTATAGCGAGGATCCAGGCATAGTTAGGCAAATGACAGATATTATATACGGATTACAAGGCCAATCTATTCGAGAGGGGGTTCCTTTCGTTGCGGGGAAGTAAGTTTCCATTAATAGTCATAAAAATACATAATTCTTTGCTATAAAAACGATGACGTTAAATCCGACAGGGATAAGGTTGCGGCATGCGCGAAGCATTTCGTGGGCGATGGAGGCACAACGAGGGGCATTAACGAGAATAACACTCTGGCTGATTATCACGACTTGTTAAGCATTCACATGCCTGGTTATATGAACGCCGTTATCAAAGGCGTGTCAACGATAATGGTTTCGTACTCGAGTTGGAACGGAATGAAGATGCATGCTAATCGCGAGCTTGTCACCGGCTTGCTTAAGAAGACCCTTCGATTCAGAGTACATATAATGTTTTCAAATATGAGTTGATTTCTACTTTTCTTGGTTACTAATTGGGTTTGTGTTTGTTGTTCGGAAATTTTTGCAGGGTTTCGTTATATCGGATTGGGAGGGCATTGACAGGATCACTTCGCCTCCACATGCAAACTATACCTACTCTACACTGAAAGGAATTTCAGCCGGAATCGACATGGTAAATCGTTAAATTCGTGTCTTGAAAAATCATTTTTGTTCCTGTTTTACCGTTCCAGGATGAATTGATTGGAAAATTTCGTATCAGGTCATGGTTCCATACGATTATACCGAGTTCATAAACATCCTAACAGATTTGGTGAATAACAAATTTATCCCAATGGCTCGTATCGACGATGCTGTCAGGAGGATTTTGAGAGTGAAATTTACAATGGGTCTATTCGAGAACCCCTTGGCCGATCAGGCATTCGTCGACAAGCTTGGCTGCCAGGTTTTTTTTTTCTCTTCCACCGCTTAAAACTTGTAATTTATGAATTTGACAATAAAAATGAGACAGGCTCATAGAGAATTGGCAAGAGAAGCAGTAAGAAAATCACTTGTTCTGTTGAAGAATGGAAAAAATCCTGACACTCCGTTGCTACCTCTCCCGAAAAAAGGGGGCAGGATTCTAGTAGCTGGACCCCACGCTGACAATTTGGGTTATCAATGCGGTGGCTGGACTATCGCCTGGCAAGGCCGTAGTGGCAACAATCTCACTAGTGGTACGTAGACATGTTCAATGAGCAGGCCGGGCCTAGTAGGCCGACATAAATATTGCTCTGTCCAGACCCAACTCAGCCCGCATGTACAAAATACTTGGGTTGGGCCGGATGGAGCCTTGATTTAGAACTTCATTCCCAAGCCCGACCCTACCCGTCCATCAATTATAATTTATTTATATATACATACATACATATATATTTTTTTAATTAATAATAAAATATAAATATATATTTTTATTAATAATACATATTCGGGTCTGGCCGAGCTTGAGCTTTTATATGAAAACCAAGCCCAACCCATTATATGCTCGGGTTTTGGTGGACTTGAGTTGGGCCAGGCTTATATTAATACATGTTTGTCCAGGCCCGATCCATGGACGTCGGGTCTAGTGGTATGTAAACTTTCTCCTTACTTATTTTTTCCGGATGTTGATAAAAAAAACATTGGCAATTGTATTGTGACAGGAACTACTATTTGGAAGGGTATATCAAGTGCAGTTGATCCCGCCACGAAGCTAGATTTCGCTGAGAATCCAAGTGTCGATTTCCTGAAAGCCAACGCTTTTGATTATGCAATTGTTGTGGTTGGGGAGCATCCGTATGCCGAAACAAAGGGGGACAATCTGAACCTGACACTTCCGGAACCCGGTCCTGAAGTGATTGGCAATGTGTGTGGGGCTGTGAAGTGTGTTGTGGTTATAGTTTCGGGCCGGCCTTTGGTGATAGAGCCGTTTGTTTCGAGAATGGATGCCATAGTTGCAGCCTGGTTGCCTGGAACTGAAGGCCAAGGTGTGGCTGATGTGCTTTTCGGAGACTATGGATTTACAGGGAAGCTGGCTAGGACATGGTTCAAGTCTGTGGATCAGTTGCCTATGAATGTTGGTGATGCTCATTATGATCCTCTTTTCCCATTTGGTTTTGGTCTCACAACTCAGCCTGCAAAATAAATTGAAGGTAGAAATTTAAGAAAAATTTCAATTCTGATTTAGTTATCACATAGGTTCATCTTCTTAGTTCATTTTGTTTAAAAATAATTTCCAATAGAGTTTCTGGAATTATAAGAATTTCTTTTCTTTATCATCACAACTCGGTGTTCGCATTGATAAAAGCTCGGCTGCTTGGCTCAATTTATTGATGAGGTGTCAGTGAAGACGAATTTTTGAGTTGAGTAGTAGCCCAAAGCTCAGTAGTAAACTCGTGAAAGATTTATTAGAGGCTCGTGAATAAGTTTATTTTACTTACTAGAAAAAAATACATGAAATATATTGGTTACCATATTTTTCATATTTAATATAGAAATTTAAATGATTAAACATATTTGAGATTTGGAAACTTAAGATATTTATCATTTTACACGACTTTGTCTTTGACATAGTTATAGTTACTTTGACAATTTTAACCATCAAATTAATTTTCACACCACCAAATCCAATAGCAGCGCGTATTCAATCTTCAACGAAGACTTCAGAGAGCTTCCGGGGACATTGTGTGATTCATCATTTGGATTCTCTTTGTTTTTGACTTCGATTCAAGTGAGTATTCAGATTTTTCTTTTGAATTAAAATCTGCATCCATGTTTTGCCTAAAGACAAGACAATAACTGTTATATTTACGTCTATCATTTTCTTATCTCTGTATCTTCTTGCTGCTGATTAGTATCATTTTGTTTGTGATTATAGTGAATCCCACATTTGATATAAGATTGCTTAAGTTATTTGTTCTTAGTTAATTACTTGTCTTAGTTTTGCCTTTTCTGTTCTTTCTATTAATAATGATTTTTCTTAAGGCTATTTTCCTCAAATTAAGCTGAAACTAAGAACCTTTCAATTAGAAATATGTTCTTAAAATTAATAGAAACGACCTTTTAACTCTTAACTTGAGATTTCTGTTTTTGTTTCTAAAACAATTTTTGCTGCTTTGAGTTTACAGTTGACTTTAATTTGAGTTTGAATTTAGTTCTTGATGTACCCTCTTCAACCAGTAATCCAAGGGTAAATAGATTCTGTGCTTAGTTGGAAGTTACATTTTCAACTAAGCACAGAATCTATAATGAAACAGCATTTTACCATATTACAATTAGAGGGCCTCCCTTCAATCCA
>CATIWQ010319303.1:0-37500 GCA_949673415.1 Euphorbia schlechtendalii | reverse complement strand
TATATATATATATATATATATATTACTCTTGTCATTTTTATGTCAACGGGTGACAGCCTATTTGAATATGCAATTCTGGTAAATGATATAAGTAATAAGTTATAGAAACAAATAGGGGTATAAAAATGACATGTTTTTTAATATTCCTTTTTGGAACTTTTGCCTTCACGTTATTGTCTTTGTTCATCATGCAAAGAAAGGTTCATCTACGCCTGGACCTCTCTGAATGTTTTGTTTTGTTCTTTTATTATTATCATTATTTTTTTATTATGTATTGGAAAGCACAAGGATGCATATGTAATTTTTCAAAACACGGATAAGTACCTGTATATTTAATCAAAACATATGGATATTATAATTATTTACCTAATATTATATATTTGTTTCCAGAATCAATCGATAGCTTTCTTTCTCAGAATATGATAATTGAGGCACATATTATTCAAATCCAAAATCATATATTCATGTATGATGATCAATCATAATCTCATACAATGGCAAATTGCTAGTAAACTATGCAATAAAATATCAACATTTTGTTTTAATTGCACAATCGAATAAAAGGGTACAAAAAAATTCAACTTTGTTTGTTTTATAATCATAGTCTTGTACTAGTGTATATGGAGGTCTTCAAAGTAGTAATTATTTTTAATACTTATTTTATTATTTTCAAAATTGGAATGTTTTGAAATTAAATATTTCCTACAATAGGGTGCAGTCATAGTTCATGTTCCATAAAAAGAAGCTTGTGATTCACACCTTAGCATTTAGAGAAAAAACAATTTGATATTTTTACTAGTGGAAAAGAGAGAGGGTGTATTTAAAGGATTGATTTCACTATCTATGCGTTACACCTTGATGAGTATCAATAGATTTATTTTGATAATAAGTAGTATATATTAAAGGCGAGTTTGAGGCTAATATCTTTATGTTTCCGCATATGCTTTTCAAAAGAGTTTGTTAGAGCTTTTTTTTTTTGACAAATAAATAGCATATTGGAGTCGCAAAAAGCACCAAGTGAGCTCTTAATACATTTGTATATCAAAACTAAGATCTATTAGTTAATAGTTAAAATTTCTGATGATTTTGTTGTTTTTGTATCGTTGAATTCCTGTTTCAAATTACATTGTATCCATTTGTTGCTTTCGTAATTTTTTTAAAGTAAACCTAATTAATTTATTCAAGCATTCAGCTTATATACTTTGTATATACATAATTGGAACAAAAAATCTATTGCACATCACATTTTTTTTGCAAGGAAGTTAAGCCACGTTTTGTTACAATTACATTTTGCAAAAGTATTTGGCGCATTAAGATAATTACATGAAATAACAAAATCAATCAACGATTGAATCCTCTAGTTGCTTAATTCGCAAAATCATCTACTATTAAGTTTGTATTAGTACTATTTATAATTTGTTATCTACTAAAATTGTGACAATAGTTCTTATAATTTTGATAGCAAACCTTTTCACAAACCATATATATAGAAGACATAAATCTGACAATGAAATTGTAGTTAAACTTTAAACTTAAACAATTAGTTCAATGGTTGTTTGATATAATAACGAAAACAGAATATGTAATGTGGGCTGAAAATGTAATTATTTTTTTTAAAAAAATAAAAAGTATATATAAGAGATTCTGAAAATGAAGAAATTTATATTTAATTGCAGGAGAAGGGTCAAATTGAATTAAGATCGTAATAGGAACCCCCCCTCCCCCCCCCGAAGGATCTCGACTTTTGCAACTTACGCTAACTCTACCTATCTCTCTCACCACTTTTTTTATCTTCGGAATTAATTTTTTGTCAATTTGCATATATTAATAATTAGTCAAAATAAAAGAAGAATAGAAAAGGGAGCTTGATGTTTAGCCCTCCTCTCACCGCCCCAGTGGTGGCGGGGGCCACATTTGAAATGATGCGGTCCGCCGCATGATTGGTGGCCGAGGCACACCACCACCGTGGATCTCTCTCTCTTCCTTGTCAAAGATGTGAATTTTGGACTCCATTTTTACCATTTATTTTGGTACAACGCTATTAACCTGTTGGTACAGCAAATTCGCTCGGCATATATAACCATATTTTTCATTTTTCAAAATTCCATTTTTGAATAATCTATAACATTTTCTTTTCTGATTATCTTTCCAATTTTTCATTACTCAAATTAATTCATTTTAAAATAATAATATTTTATTATTAAATTAACAAAAAGAATAATAAAATAAAAACTAAAAACAATAAAAAGTAAAAAGTAAAAAGTAATATTATTTGATTCTACTTTCCGAAAGGAAAATGAATTATTCACTATATTTGGGATTTCCCATTTTCAGGATATATCATACGAGGAATGACTGGACTTGATCATTCCTCATATTCATTCCCCGTTTTATAGCAATATCTAAAATGACGAACAATTGGACTTACCCTTAGGACATTTGAAACTCCAACATAGCTTCAAATCTCACTTCAAATTTTATTTAATAATATTTTGTTTACTTTTCACTTTTTAATTTTTGTTATCTTTCTTTAATTTGATTGATTATTTATCATATGGAGATAAGTTAGAAAAAAATTGTATAATAATATTTTGCTATGAAATGAAAATTTGAAATTAAAAGGTAAAGAATAAACTTTCTAACAATTTTAAATTTATAAAATTTGAAGTAATAAACGATGGTATAACATTGAAGACACCCAAAAACATTACTTTTTATTTTTAGACCTTAAAAATAATTTTCACAAATCAGCACTGAAAAATAGCTAGGCTTGGGCCTTGGATTGGTGGTAACACGTGGAGGAATATCATCTCACCAGTCAACGTGGCATATGTGTCAGACAACTTGCAAGCTAATCAAATATTGACATATGGATCTTGTTTTGTACAAATAATGTATTTCATTAATACAAATATAAGTATATAGATTAGAAAAGTTGATTTATTGTATTTCAAAATGAGTAATAATATTTTTAATTTCGCAAAAGGGATAATTTCCTGTTGTTCCTATAATCTAATCCTTGTAGTTCTAGCCTCCTAAATAGAATGTCAGGTCGAACTCCTCCGATGACAAAATGAATTACGGAGGAGAGAATTGATGGTTGAAAGTTTTGAATGTCGAAAATTAATGTGTATCTGAAATGCGAATATAATGTTATTTATCGGATAATTGTGCGATGTTGACTCGGAGGATCCCGCTTGTCCAAAATTTATGCTAGGTCAGGTGACATATTAATCATCTTTCAACAATACTGGTGTTAATGTCATCAATCAAAGGAATTAATCACCATTAATTAATACATTGTTACTGTGATTAGTATGATGTTATTAGGATTGATGTGACATCAAGACCGATCTTCATACTCCATCGATCATAAATGTATTTTGTGAAGGCATTTGTGTAATTTATAATAGAGCTTCAGTTCGCGTCATCCTAGCCTCCATGCTATGGTTTCGTTCAATTAATATAAGCGACTTCAACCATTATAAAAGAAAAGGACAATTTAATTTATTTTGACTACCTAACAAACTTCAATTAATAAAAAAAGTTTATTTCCTAAGAAAAGAAACGAGATATATATTTCAATTTGCCCTATACGACGGACGAGAAGGCCGCATCTCTTGTTAATTTATGACCGAACTGATTCGTAAACTTATGTACAAAGTCATATCTAATCTTCTCAATTTCCAGCAACAATTACTTTACATTCAACCCTAACTCCATCTGTGATATGAGGAATATATTTAAATCCAAACTTTTATGTTTGATTAATAAAGATATATGATAGACATTACAGTTACATATAATGTAAAATAATTTTTCTGAAAATAGATTATAAATAAATGAAAATATTAATAAAAATAAAAATCTCTGAAACATAAATTACTCTAAGTTTAATATAAATTGATAAACTATTGTAATCTAATTAAGACATTGATTGCAACGATGAAGTAAATTCATTTCTAATATCAATTTTTTTAAACAAAGGATTTGTATTTTTTTTTAATTAAATTTCATTAAGTTCATCATGTTATATATAATCAAATTTCACGTGAAATTTGCAAATTTCACATTTGTTAAGACTAGCATCCAAGAAATTAAACTCAATTTTATTTTTTTTTATAGGTTGAATACTTCAAGAACCCCTTGAAATTGTTCTTAAATACCTATTTATCCCCTGAATTTTTAAAAGTTTTAAATTACACCTTGTACTTGTAAAAAAGTTACAAACAACCCTTTGAACTTGCAAAAATGAATCCATTTGGCCCTTAAATACCACATGTTAGATTCTGGTAGATCTGTTCGCGGGCTGGGTTATCCGCCCGGCCCGAGCCGCTTTAATGGGCCGGGCTTGGATACTCAATTTTTAAAAAAGCCCGGCCCGAGTCCGAACCTGTCAAAGCCCGAAGATTTATGGACCGGTTTTAGTTTTTATATAAATACCAAAGCCCAGCCGAGCCCGGCCCGACTAATAATTTTATTTATTTATTATATATTTATATATTAAATTTATAATTATTTTAAGCTTTTATATTTTATCCTATTAAATTTTTATACTTGATAATAATAAATGTTACCAAATATTAAAGATTTTAAGTAAACAATGCAATTATATTTAAAATTTAAACATATTTTAACTTATTTTATATTTTTTCTACCAATTTAATAAAAAAATTTTAACAAAAAAATTATTCATGGGCTTGGGCTGGGTTTGGGAATGACCTTGACTCAAGCCCAGCCCGAGCTTGAAGTTCTAAAATACGGGCTTGGGTTAATATTTTTTGTAAAAAGCCCATTAAGCCCGGCCCACTCAACAGCCCGCCCAACGAACAGGTCTAGATGCTGATTGGTTTGTCTTTTCAAATGATGTTATTTTTCTCTCTCCAACTAAAAATTGACACATGACATTGATAAGACAAATTAGTTCACCTTTTTGCATGTTCAAGAGGTTATTTCGAACTTTTAAAAATTCACAGGACAAATAAATGTTTTGTGATAAGTTTAAAGGAGTTGATGTATTAGAGACTTTTTATATGTTATGCAAGCATGAAATTCATTTGGAAACGAAAAATTCATTTCTAATATTTGAGTTCAAATGGAGGACTAGATATTATGATTTTTTCTCTGTAGCCTCTCAAAGAACATATCCTCTTTTTTTATAATTCTTTCTAAAACTACCTTAAACAACGGCGATTTTTTGTTAAGTTTAACCTATACAAAAGTACTTAAGTTACGTTAAAAAATCTTTAATACCACCAACTTAATTTTAAATAACTTTAAAGTTATAATACATTTAAAACATGTTATTTTAACTTATTTTTTCATTCACTTCATTTCAACATTGCATAGTTATATATTTATATTGAAATAAGTTGTTCAATCAGTTTACTTATAAATTAAAAAGAACATAGCATTAGATATTATGTAACTACATGATTATGAAGTAAAATTTGGTTCGCAAAATAATCATTCAATGAAATACAATAGAAATGAATGTAAGAATGTGTAATGTAATATAAGATTTAGTTTATTAGATACATTACAAATATTATAACCAAAAAAATACCACCATCATGGAGTACATAAATTAATTAGAAATTGTTAAAACAAGAAATCATTTATAATATTTCATTCCTTTATTCAAAGATTTAATACATAATTAACCTCCTAAATTTAATGATTTATACAACGTTGTTGCTTCAATTTTGAAAAGTCTCTAACAATTATCTAAATTTGATAAAAGATAATTCACCGGCCTCTCAATACTACGAGTCATATTATGATTGGTTTAACTTATCGAACATATCAAAATTTAATTTTCTTCTTTCGAAACACGTGATGCTAATTAAGGTAGCTGGCGAATGTATTCAAGTTTAGAGGATTGGAAGAGAATTTATTACGAAGAGGCTAGATGACGTTATTAAGTGAGTTTTAAATTGCAATGATAGGCTATGGGCTAGGGCTAATGAGTAAAAGATAGGGAGGGTGATGTAAGAAGCTGGGGATAACCCTCATTTCCGCTACCAATAATTCTTTTTTATATTCTCTTCCTCCTTCCTTTTTCTCTTCGTTTTTTTCTTCTTCTTTTCTCTCTAATTTGTATTCTTCATCACTTGACTCCAGGTATTCACTGTTCTATTCTAACTCATTTCTCCATTTTGATGAATATATAATTTCTGTTCCCATTTCTTCTTTCATTTATAGATTAGATGAGATGAGATCTCCTCTTACTTTTCCGGATTCAACAGCATTGTTTTTATGTACATTTGGTGAAATTAAGGTATAGTTAGGAACAAAGTTTATTTCTTTTGTTATACAAATAGGTGGAACTTCCCACTCTCATCACACCTTGACAACGAAATTACATCCTAAACATCTTTGACCATAGTAAAGCCTTCATTTCAATATCAGATGAATTACTAATCATTTGTGGAGTTCAATAAGGTGAGGTAATAAAGAGACATTACCTTAAAAAGAAGCTACCTTTTAGTTTTTTTGGGTCTGCATTTGTTTTGATGAAAGAAAGAGCAAAAAAAGGGGGAGTTTTTATTCTGCCATGGAAATCCTCGACATACAGACCAAACGGTCAGAAAACCAGTTTCAACTATCACTAACACTCTCTGCTTTCTTTTTCCGTTTTCAATGACTTTCTTCTCTTCAATTCTGCATTCATCTAATTCATACTAACTTTGTTTTTCTTTTTTCCTTTCTTCTTATAACAAACGCGTGCTTCTATTTTTTTGTGATTACGTCACCTTCTGCTGGTCCTAACTACTTTCTTAATCCACGTATAAAAACACACACTAATCACTTGTAATTAGTAATATATTACTCCTCAATTTCGACATCTTTTCCATATTAGATTAGATTAGATATAAGTAAAGTAATTCCAAAAAGTTGTTTTTGTTTTTCTATTATAGATTAGGTGTGTGTATTGATTAGCAGTATTATCTTGCAACTAATTAATATTTGAAAAAAGACTACTTTATTTGTTAATACAAATGATAATGGAAACCCCGTTCTAGATGCATCATTTCTACCATTCACTAACACAAGACAACATCATCACCTCAAACCTCTACTTGTCCGTTCTTCAGACTTCACAATCTTTTCTTTTTATTGCATTAACTCTCGTCTTCTTCTTCTCCATTTTTCTTTTTGTTTAATTCATAAAATTTATAGCTATGGTGATGAGGAGTATTACAACAGTTGATCACCACTAAATCAGTTTATGATTATTGTTGATTAACACTTGTCAAGTTGTCACATTTTGTTTTGATGGGTATAAATTCATTATGTTTTATTTTAATTATGATTAAATGAGTTAACTTGCATGTTTGATTGGTTATTTTATACTATATATAAAGTAGAATTGAATTGATGGTGGTGGTGGTGAAATTGATGCAGTAGCAGAATTGATGATGGAGTGTTGTGTCCCACCTGGATTTCGATTTCATCCAACCGATGAAGAACTTGTGGGATATTATTTGAGGAAAAAAGTTGCATCTCAGAAAATTGATCTTGATGTCATTAGAGATATTGATCTTTATAGGATTGAACCATGGGATCTTCAAGGTATTTTCATACTACTTCCTCTTTTCATGAGTCTTCATCATTATTATCCATAATATTTTTAGAAAAAATATTAATCAATTCTAAGTTTTAAATATAATACACCCATAATGTATCTTTTAACTCTAACAATTTAATTCCTCCAGTTTGATGTTGTTGTTCTTACTTTGTGCCTATTTTTTGAAAATGTATGTGAAGAAAATAATTTTTAGTCGCTGAAAACAACGTCAAACACGTCCTATTAATTTTAATGGATACTGTTATATGGAGATTGCATTAGGGTTTTTGATACTATCTAATAATTTAAAGTGTAATTTTTTCTGATAAAATGTGGATTTTTGTTTTGCAATTGCATAGAGAGGTGCAGGATCGGATATGAAGAACAGAATGAATGGTATTTCTTTAGCCACAAGGATAAGAAGTATCCAACAGGGACAAGGACAAATAGAGCTACCATGGCTGGTTTCTGGAAGGCGACGGGACGAGATAAAGCGATTTATGACAAAGGGAAACTCATCGGAATGAGAAAAACTCTCGTTTTCTACAAAGGAAGAGCTCCAAATGGACAGAAATCTGATTGGATTATGCATGAATATAGACTCGAATCCGATGAGAATGGTCCTCCTCAGGCAAGGATCATCTTTTTGCCTCCTTATTAATACTTTTTCATAAAAGTTTTGTCTCGTTGGCTTACAATAATAATAAAGAAAATTTCACCCTACCTTGCCCGAATGTGAGCTTGAACCTGTGACTAAACTAAAACCTTTATCACAATTAACACTTATTTATTTTATCCATCTCTTAAATCTAATAATATTTAGCAATGTTTCACAATTAAATAAGTGACGAGAAATCTTAATTGTGACTAAATATTGATCATGATTATCATAAGGATCAATAAGCAAAACAGGAAATGAAAGCTCCCTTCGGCATGTCCTGTCTACATAGTAAAACATAGAAGGTTTGTTAGGAATCCATTGCTATCAGTTGATGGATGGGAAAAGTTGCAAAAGTAACACTTGTCTACTTTTCCATTTATCACTTATAGACAATATTATTACCACTTTGAAATATGCTTCATGGATTGGCACCAAACCTAACACCCAACATATGGAACTCAGATTCTTTGTATATTTTAACTAGTTAAAATGAATATATTCATAATATTGATTAAATTATACTGCTTTATATCCATGCATTGACCACTACTTACATATTGGCTATTGCTCAGAAAGAAAGAAAGTTGACCTCCTTCCTTCTACATCAAAGTCAAAAGTTATTAGTCATTCAAAAGCACAGTACCTATTCCTTTTTGTGGTGTGGTCTTTCTTTTTTTCACATTTTGTCGAAGGAAACATTCCAATTCCCATCTTTGTTTTCTCATCATCATTTACCATTTGACTGCTTCCCATGCAATGCCACTTTCTTTCTACAGGGTAACTCAGTTTTCAGATTTTCTAAACTTCTATCTATTTTATGCCGAAAATCCGAATTTATACTTTTAAAAGGGGGATTGGAAGCTTTCTAATCTTCCTTCAGCGCTGACTTGACCCATAAGCTTAAGTAAATAAATAATAATGCTACAATAAATTTTGTTATTTGTAATATTGAGATTACTTTTGCAGGAGGAAGGATGGGTAGTTTGTCGTGCGTTCAAAAAGCGAAGTACTATTACTCAAACAAAGAACATTGAAAGTTGGGATTCAAGCTACTTCTATGATGAATCAAGTGTGGTTAGTTCAGTGTTGGAACCAACCGATATTATATCGAGGCAGCCTCCAAATTTCTTGGCACAAAATAATATCTTATGCAAACAAGAAATAGAAGCAGACAACTTAAGTTTTATGCATGCTGAAAGTTTTGTACAGCTTCCTCAGTTAGAGTCTCCATCTCTGCCATTAATAAAGAGGCCCACAGTCTCTCTTATACCCGCCGAGAAAAATAACAACAACAATAATAAAAACGAAGAAGATCTTGAGCAAGGGAATAGAAGCAAGAGAGTAACAGATTGGAGAGCACTTGACAAGTTTGTTGCTTCTCAGCTAAGTCAAGAAGATAGATATGAAAATGGTGATACTGTAGTAAGTTGCAGCTTTGGTGCAGCAGAAAATGTTTCGGATTTTTCGCCATCAGTGTTGTTGGAGAGTGGTAAAGATGAAAAGTTTAATGATTTTTTAAGTTCAAGTTCTGACTGTGATATTGGAATTTGCATATTTGAAAAGAGAGCTGGAAGAACAACTACTTGATCAAGAGGCCTTTTGATTGATTATTTTTAGTGTTTGTTATATATGATATAAATATTGATATGCATATGTTTGACTATATTATATATTTTTGTAAAGATGCATGTTTGTGCATATCACATATGAGTTGGGAAGCTCTCTAACTTAATATCTCCTCCAAATGAAAATAATCATTGTTGCCTTAAATATTTTTCTTGACTGCTTGATGCTTTCTTGATAAAAAATCAATACTATTAACCAACAAGGTGTAAATAAGTTGGTAATGCACGTGGGCAGGACAAGTGGGAGGACAACAAGGTTTGAATTCCACTGAATACATTTGTTGGGATAAGTGAGAAGTTTTAATTGTGACTACGTTCCGCATAAGATTATCTCGATGAAAATTCTTGTAAATATTACCAAAATAATCAATACTATCGACATGATATATTACAATCGCGATTGATTGTTATTTCTTTGTTTCCGGCCGTGTTTTTTAAAAAATATTGCGACAAAATTTGAAAGCTACCCCGAATGCACTACAAGAGGATAAGAAATTTTCTTTGGATATGAATGGTTCATTACTCTACATATCAAGTTTTTTAAAGACGATACATAATAATAGTGTTGAAACTTTATTTGTCTACTTATCAAGTTAGGCTAGTAGACGAGCTTAATGATTTCTTTGTATTCACTATTCACACCCTAACAATTTAGTTTATTTAGAAAATATATAATTATTCAGAAACTATTTGTTGCCCTAAAGTTTGTTAAGTCTAATTATGTTATTCCCAAATTGACTTGCGTTAAAATATGATTATCTTTGAGTTCATATCATACAATTTTCCTACAGTATGCTTATCCTCCTATCTAGCTTAATCAAGCAATCAAAGTGATAAAAGTAAATATGCCTGAAAATTGGTACGTACTGTAGATCAAAGAAAATGCACATGGTAAAGTAAAAAATGTATAATGAATTATTAACATTTTATATAGTATGATTTATTAACATTTTATATAGTATGGATGAAGTATCCGTTAAATCAAATAAAAGGGATAATGGAAAATCTATTTGAGGGTATATGAATAGAAACTTAGGTGTATAAATATAATAACTAAGGTGTCAAAAATTGAACTGAACTTAAATAACTGACCTAAACAGCTCATTATTTTTGCTGTAAATTTTATTAACTTTTTGTTATTTTGATCAGTTCAGTTTTAATTAAGAAAAAATCAATATAATCAAATCAACCGATTAATTAATATCTCTAAAAAATTTGATTAAATTTATGAAAATTTTTAATATACAAAATTATTTTCATGAAATATGTAACGGTAACATTACCAATATATATTGTGTTTTTATTAGTATTCTGTATTTTGTTATTTTACCATGAATTTTCTCCTTTTTGAACTAGATAAAGTAACATAAAGGGTATTTATTTATCATCAAATCAATTATTAAATAGTTTCATTATTAGATTATAGTAACTTTATTACATTTTGTTGAAATGTTAGATTAAATATATATGATTATAGTGGTAAATATTTATTATTTAATTAAAAAAATAATTTAAAAGGAAAATAAAAAAACAAACAAAAAAATAAATCGGATAAATGAATGAAATCAACCAAATCTAATAATTCAGTTCGATTTTTATTAATCAATTATTCAATTTCAATCCAATTTCTATTTATTAATCTATTCGATAACACAATTAATAATTAAGAAAAGAAGTGAAAAATAGAAACGAAAATGGGAATGGCAAAGAAGCATGGGAAAATATAAGAGTGGGCTTTGGTGGGCCCATAAACTGTCTGGCATGCGTTATCCTGTACAGCATGCTTTGTCTGTCTACATTTTTATATTTCACGCTGTTAAGGTTTCTCACATTTCTTCTTAGTTCCACGCGTTACTAATAGATTTAGGTTATATTTTCTTTTAACTTCTAATTGAATTCAATTCAATTTAATTTAACTTATTTAATTATAAATTTATAATTACAAATAGTTGAACTTAATTTAATTGAATTGTAATCGAAGAGAACGTGATTTTAATTAACCGAACTTAACTTATTTTAGTACAAATTTATAACTGCGCATAGCTGAACTTAACTTAATTGAATTGTAGTTGAAGAGAACAAGACCTTAAATCTTACAAACAAAAATGACTAATAGACTTAACGAGGAACAACACACAACGGCAACTGTCTACTGTACAAAAAAAAGTCTTACACAACGTCACCCTTCCATTTTACTTTTGTTTATATTAGACAAATTCTTATTTAATATGTGATTCATTTTTTGTTTAAAAGAATTATGGAAGTGAACTTGCATAAATAACCATAAAAAATCCAATTTGTTTCTCCTATGGTTTAAAACCGGTTATTCCAAAAATTTTAACCACTGAGATAAAGACATTTACCTAAACTCCTCTCTGTCTCTAGTTCATGCAATCATTGTTCTTTTTCATTTTATATGAGAAACCCATTTTCATTTGACAATTTTTTTTGTTAAACTCAATATTTAATAAATGCAACAAAAAGAAATCATTAATTTTGATTGGACAAACAGCTGAAAAATATGTGTATCATGACATGGCCTTTTCACATTCAGGTGGACCAGAGCCAGAAGCTAAATAACTTTGTAAATTGGCTCTCCACTACATCTGATATGTCTCAATGCTTATGCATATTATTACTTCATGTTTCCGATATCCATATACCCAGTCTACATAGTTGAACAATAATCTTTTCATTTATAGGTGTAATGCATTGGAGAATTGCATGCTTTTCTTTTGATAGAAATTTGTATTTTATGTTTACACCTCAACTTTTGCTGACCCAAACAAGACATGACCATTCATTACATATGCTCTCAAATTATCCAATTACCTAATTTAACGAAATCAAATTATTTTTACAAAAATTATTTTGTTTTAAAGCTTGATTCAATGATGATAAATGATACTAATATAACTGTTACGCATTTTTTAAAAATAAAAATCATAAAAAGTCAATAATTATGAAATCATTCTTGTCATCAAATATATTGTTACAATGCTTCATAGCAATGTGCATAAAACTATGATGATAATATTTATATATTGACAATAGAAGATTTTGGTGTGAAATCTTGTATGATTTTTGAAATGAATTATACCTTGCCATCAATCTAAAAGCAAAATATTTATAAAATTTTGTCAGTGAGATACTCTTTAGACATATTTCATTTAATTAGATTTTACTATTACTTACATGAACATTCAAAAAGAATGGCAGTTAAGAAGCTTCTAATTTGAAGCCTAAATAAGAATGCTCAACTAATTGACAGATGGTGATTTTTTTTTTTTGAAGAAATTGACAGCTGGTGGTTGTAAGATGAACACTAGGCGTAGTAGGACTAGGACCTCATGGTATATTATCTGTTTCAAATGATAAAAATGGACAGTCAAAGGAAGGAAGCAACTAGCCAATAAGAATGAGACATCTCAGCTAGTAATTTCATTTTATGAGTTATAATTACCACTCTTTTGGTCTCCTCTAATCAATTAATCAATATAAAATAATCTCATTTCTCATTGTATTCTAATGAAGTGATTGATAATCGAACACAAATTGACTTTTTAACCGAAGATTATAATAATAACCTTAATAAAGGAGCTTTGTTAGTTGTAAAAAAGCTCTTCTAATTTAATTACATTCAATCTCAACTTAACCATATTAAAATTCATAGGTTTAGATTTAGAGCATTATAAACTCTAAACACAATTATAATTAAATCTCAATCATGATCTCAATTTTGTTATTTATTTAACTCTTCTCTAAAGATGTATACAACACCTTTATACCTTATGCATATGGCGCAGTATGGTCGTTATGTAAATTAATTATTAACATGAGAGGTGAAAATTATGTGTAGTGTTTTATAGTGCCTCTGCTCAACGTGTAGATTGTCCAACATTTAAGTCCATTATCTAGGTTTGTCATTATGGTAGCTATCAAGATTGATTTGTTTAGCTGAAATATTTACAACATGAACATTAGCTCAAATCTATCTCTCTCTCGATTCTTTTCTTAATGAACATTTAACATTTCACAACCTCCTTGATTAGGAGCTCAAAAATATGTGATTGACATGTTTTTTTTTATTTTATTTGTTTACTTTTGCATCTTTCCTTTAAACCATTTTTTTATATGCCGCTTTAAAATATTTTGATCGTCTCCTTTTTATCTTTGAAAAATCATCGTTTCTCTAACTTCTTTTTACTTTTCGAAATTTATTAGATTTTTGATAGAGTTCTATTTCTAAATGGACTTTTTATGAAATCTTAAAGCATCGAACAGATATGATAGAATCCAGTTATATTTTTTATAATTCTATGAAAAATCTACTTTTGTGCATTTTTATTATTGTTAGAACTCATTCAAGCTACTCCCTCCGTCTATTAAATATTGTCGTTTTAACTAATTCACAGTTTTTAAGATAACAACTAACTAAATGAGATGATTTACTAGTTTACCCTTTCATAAATGTCCTATTCAATTTTGAAGGCTATTAATTTGCTCAATAAAAACAATTTGACCTATAGTCTTCTCTTGTTATCGAATATTAGAATATAATTATCTTGGAAGTTGAACAAATTAATAGGGGTAGGAATGGAAAACTTGGAAAAAAACATCTTGGTAATACAAAATGACAATAAAAAAGAGACAACGAAATCCCTCTAAAACGACAATATTTAGTAGACGGAGGGAGTACTTATTAACCTTTTACTGGTTTTGTAATAGAATTCTAAGAGATATGGTTTTTAGACAAACGATTTGGATTTACCTCGTATATATTAGAATCCACCTAGATTTTTGTTAGTCTTTATAATTCTACGAGAAATCTCAATTTATGTGTTTTTATTGATATTTATGATTCATTTGAACAACATAATAACCTTTTATTAGGTTTCTATCAGACAAACGTTTTGGATTTACCTTACATGTATCAGAGTCCAGTTAGAATTATGTTATAATTCTATGAAATATCTCTTTTTTGTGCGTTTTATAGATATTGAGGACTCATTTAAGCTACCTATTTACATTTTTATTACGTTTCTAATAAATTTTTAACACATTTGTGTTTTAGGGACAAACATTTTGCATTTACCTTACACATATTAGAAACATGGTAGAAACTTATTGGAAACATAATAAGACATATATATAAGATTTTATTAAAATTCTAATAGATTGAATAAATTTTCAATGAAATATAAAAATTCTTACTGCTTTCTACAATGTTTATAATAAATTGGTAGCAGATATTGAATAATTAAAAAATATCTAAAAAATATATTACAGTGGATAACGTTTCAAATATAAAAAAAAAGAGACAATTAAAATTTTTCAAAGTGATATGTGAAAAAAATAAACGATTTGAATGATACATGTAAAATAAAATAAAAAATGAATAAACATGCTAAACACATGCCTATTGAAGGAGAAAGGTGGTGTAACCTGATAATGAATGTAAAAATGTGATGCGATTGTAGTTTATAATATTTGATCTTTGACTTGTATGATTGAGTAAACTTTTACAACTACTGCATTTTTAAGTTGGCCTTAATAATGGTAAAGCCCAATCATGTGTTATTATCTTTCCTTTACAACTTATTTTGAACTCTATTTTTTTTACCAAATGTTGAACTCCTTTTTTTATTTTGATAACAATATTGAAATCTTCTTAATATATCACCTTTATTTTTTTTTTAAATTGTAATTATTATTCTTTTTACCTATCAATTAAGGATATCAATGGGGCGGGATATCCGAAACCCTTGATATCCGAATCAATGGGTTTGAGGAAAAGTTTAAAAATTTTTATATGTGGGTGCTGTATGAGTGTGAAAAAATCTTCAATATGTTAAATGAGAATCCCCGAACCTATACTCGAAAAGCATTGGGTGCGGAATGGGGAATTATATTACCTATACTGAACCCGACCCGTTGATATCCCTACTATCAATTGATTTTTCTATTTATTTTCCCTTTTCTAATTTACACGTGTTTTTTCTTTTTTACTGTCTATGAATGCGGTTTTGGCCTGGCCCGACCGTAATCCCAGTGGGCGAACAGATCCAAGATTCGGCAGTTGAGTTAATTCTGGGTTTCCTCTTCCGCTTCTATCACTGAGAAGCAACTATGGACGCTTCAGTATCCGGTCACTGAGAAACTTAGATCATGATTGTAATTTGGGCTGCTTTGAATATGCTCTACGGACATAGTAATTTTCGTTTCTATTTCTTGGGAGTTATTTTTTTCTCATTCAAATTCGTTTCAGGATGTCTACTGAATTTGACACTCTGCATCAGATAATATGGTCATTCAGAACGTCCATTTCGAGGAAAATATGTCCATTTTAACTCAATCCAATTGGCTTTAATGCTTTATATAGTCATGTGGTAATTCATATTAAACTTTGAATGAAGTACCTCCTTCCTCTCTACTGGCATTGGGAATTGCCTAAACATTTTAGCCGTTTTATGGGTTCTATTTACACAGTATAATTTACTGTAACAGAAAATATTCTAAATACTAGGAGCCTAATATTTAACATATAAGCGTTTCCACTATGCCCTTTTAGAGCCCATTTTATGAAACAAATTTGTGCTTCATGTGCCAGAATCTCTCTGAAAGTAGAATTCATGTCCACAAATATGCCTTTGACAATTACATAACATCATAAAGGGTTCTTCTCCTTTACCACTGTTAATTTAGCCAAGTACGACATTTTTTGGGGATAATGGGAATACAATTACAAACTTCTTTTTTTCCCGGATTGAAGCTAATAAATCTGAGAGCTGAATTTGGACATTATGATAAATAGGAACTAAAAGTGGGCAGTTCATCTCTTCATCTTGTTGGATTTCATTTAACTTACCATCAATGCTGTGCTTGACTTGTAAAAATAACCATATATTTTTGTTCTATGATGACCTATTTATAAAATGATAATCTTTTCATTGAAACTATATGTTCTTTTGATGGGAACTTTTGTCTCCGTTCAAGGGCATTGATTTTTTCTTGCATGATTTTTCTAATGGCCGCTGAAAGCTGCTGTGGATGCAAATGTATTGTTGGAGCTATTCTCAGCATATCGTGAGTGGCAGGAGGAAAAGGCTCATCAAATAGGCAATAAGCAGGTTTCCCTTCCATGTCAATAATGTATAAGCTCAATAATAGCTTCTTAACACGATACATCTTATATACAAAAAAAAATTATTGATTCATGTTAAATTGCAGGAAGAGATCGAAAATAAGCTTGAAGTTGCCGATGCTTTGGTGACCAAACTTCCTCAACGGTTTAATTACTCGGCCTCCGCAATGAAGACCACTTCGCAACATCTATCGCAAGGTAGTTCAATCGATACTCCATTGTGAGATACACACTAATTGCTCTAAAACACTGGCATGCCGCTAAATTTTCGCAACTCTATCAGTAGTTTCTTAATTAAGATTCTGATAGTCATTGGTATGGATTATGCAAGAGAATTGCTATGGAGAGACTGTCTAGAGTCACTTCGTTCATCTATTAAACCATTCACTTTTGCCACTGCTGACTCAGATATAACCTGTAACTCATCTTTACAGCTTGATTTTAAAAGAACCCAGTTGTCAAATGAAAACAAGGAAGACCGACTCTTTTTCACTCGTTTTTCTTTTCTTGCATATAGTCATTCTTTAAATTCATCTCAATTGTGGTAAGATTTATATCTTGGACCTTGATCAAACAGGTAGATTGTTTTTGTCTAAATAATTAGATATAGATGCAATCAAGATTCAAGATACGTCCCTACAGATATATAAAACTGTTGTTGCTGCTTCAGCTGACAATTCCATGTGCTTGTACAAGCATCTCACTTACCCTCTGCTTTATTACTTTGTAAATATAATTCCCCACAAATTCAAATTAACAGCACCTAAATTTACTGACACGGATTCATGCAGTTTTTTTTTGCATATTATGTACAATCCAGTAAACTAGCACCAAATACGAAGATAGTTCCAAACTTCCAATCAAGAATTACAGAATATCAGAGCCTAAACGCAGAGAATGCCTGGAACTGAGTTGATTCCAGATTTTTATGTAACAAACAATAAATCAACATCAAAGAAATAAACTTATAAATTAAATGAACAACATGCATATCAAATGCTCTCAACTTGAAACAAAATGAGGCTATATTACTTAACTGTAAATGTAGTGGCACTGTTCCAATAAACTTAATTTGGGTATTTAATTGAAACCAGTAAAATCAACTCAGGGCTGCTGCTGTGCATCCATGAAACCGGCATCCACAAGGACTTTCTCCCTCTTGGCTAATTCAATATCTTCATCAACCATCATCTTCACCAATTTCTCAAATCCAACCTTTGGCTTCCACCCAAGTACTTCCCTAGCCTTGCTTGAATCCCCTTTCAAATTATCCACTTCTGCCGGCCTGAAATACCTCTTGTCAATCTCCACATGATTTTTCCAATTCAATCCTACGTATCCAAATGCCACTTCCAAGAATTCCTCCACCGTATGAGACTCCTCCGTCGCCACCACATAGTCATCCGGCTTCTCCTGTTGCAGCATCATCCACATTGCTTCCACGTAATCCCCCGCAAATCCCCAATCTCTCGACGCCTGCAAATTTCCCAGAAACAGTTTGTTCTGTAATCCGATCTTGATTCTCCCTACTGCTCTTGTAATCTTCCTCGTCACGAAATTCTCCCCACGCCGGGGGGATTCGTGGTTAAACAATATTCCGTTACACGCAAACAGCCCGTAAGCTTCACGGTAGTTCACAGTGTACCAGTGAGCAGCGCATTTCGATGCGGCGTATGGAGATCTAGGATGAAATGGAGTTGTTTCTGATTGGGGAGGCGGAGTAGATCCAAACATCTCCGACGATCCAGCCTGATAATACCGTATATGACTTCTTCCAGTGGCAGAAATATGAGATCTGACAGCCTCGAGGAGGCGGAGAGCGCCGGTGGCCACCACATCAGCAGTATAATCGGGAATTTCAAAGGAAACAGCAACGTGAGATTGAGCAGCCAGATTGTAAACCTCATCAGGAAGAATGGTGTCGAGCCACCGGCGAAGGGAGGAAGCATCGGAGAGATCAGCATAGTGTAGCTTCATCCGAGCCTTATGAGCGTTGTGCGGATCGATGTAGATGTGGTTGATACGCTGCGTATTGAAATTAGATGACCGACGGATCAGACCGTGAACTTCATACCCCTTATTGAGGAGAAATTCCGTCAGGTAGGAGCCGTCTTGCCCGGTTATTCCGGTGATCAATGCTATCTTGCGCTTCTGCGGAGCAGTGGAGTCGCCATTGACGCTGGGATTGGCGGATCCGGATCCAGGAGCCTCGTTCTCAGTTGCCATTCGATCGATCGAGGCAGGGGAAATGGAAAGAAAATGATTACAATGCAATTGCTGTTTGATTGGAGAAAATTGAACCGAAATGAATACGGAGAAATTGAAAGCTACATGGTGTTCGACGATGGAGGGAGGGGTTTAATAGGGGGATGGCAAAGAGAAGGTCAATTTGGTCAATGTCTAGAACACGAGCTCACGAGCTTGCGCTGCTTGACAATTGTACCCTTCGTCGGTTGGAAATATTTATATAAATGTTTATTTGTGAAAAACCCAAAAGGTCCTAAATTTGATGAAACAAAAACTAATTTTTTTGGATAGACATGCAATTAACAACTTTTAGCATAGATTTCAAAAAGTTTTTTTTTTTTCACGTGGGCGTTCGTAGTTTTAAAATTTAATTTAAAGAGGAAAAAAATATTTTTACATTAAAAATAATAAAATTATAAAAGCTATTTTGATAAATTCAAAACATACATAATTATTCTCATATTATTTAAGAATTATACATCAATATTCAAGTAAATATGGTAATTCTTCATTTTAATATGGTTTTTTAAAAGTTATTATTACATTTAAATTAAAGAATATATTTATTTTTCTTCAAAGAATTTAAAATTTATTACTAAAGCGTATTTTATTTTTTTAACTAAATTGAAGAAATTTAGTTCAAAATGGATAAGAGTACCCCTTTTCATTACCTAATTAAATATTGAAAATTTTATTTTTACAAATTTTTTGAAATCACAAACACCATTTTACAAAAACAAATTTCACAAGGACTTTATAGCAACGGTTAAATCACAAGGTATTTTTTCGATGTTTATCCTATTAAATAATTTCCTTAAAAATTGATATTATCTTAACGACAATTCTTCAACTATATAATTCTACGTATAAATTTGAAAATTTTAATTTGTTTTTCTATTTATAAAATAAGTTTTAATATAATGTTTTTCATAATTTAGAATCATGTCATATCAATCTTTGTATATGTATATAGCAGTAATATAATAAAGTATCATTCATGGTTACACTTACCGCTAATAATCTTATAAACTTTTTAACAAAAGAAAATAAATGTCGATAAAGGTTATGCCAAATTTGAGTTATACAATGGAGAATTCGGATTCCTTTATGTTCATTAATTGATAGTAGAAAGCGGACAAAAAAATTACACATGTCAAACTTATTTACAATATATTATGAGTTGCCTAATTCATGGGTTACTTTCCACAAAGATAATAAATTCTAGTTTTTTTTATACATGCCATCCGGAGGTTTTTTTTTTTTTTTTTGAAGCAATTAAAAGTATCTGGATTCGAACTCTGATCATTCCACCCACATTGTGGATGTTTTACTCAAACTGATTGGTATCAGGAAGTTTCTTTTGTTACTGGCATAAACAACTTTTTGGACTATAACAAGGGTTTTAAATTGAGGGAGGGGTTGACAATTGTACCCTTCATCGGTAGAAAATAATTCTATAATTTATATTTACGAAAAACCCAAAAAGTTCCTAAATTTTAGACATGTTCGTCGAGCGGGCCGGGTTTGACGGGTTTTTTACAAAAAAAACGTTAACCCAAGCCCGTGCTTTAAAAATTCAGGCTCGGGCCGGACCTGGGTCGGGTTAACAAGGTCATTCCCAAGTCCAGTCCAAGCCCATAAATATTTTTTTTATTATAATATTTTTATTAAATTAATAGAAAAAATATAAAAAAAAAGTTAAAATACGTTTAAATTTTAAATATAATTGCAATGTTTACTTAAAATCTTTAATATTTATTAACATGGATTGTAATCAAGTATAAAAATTTAATAGGATAAAATATAAAATCTGTAAATTTAATGTATAAGTATATACTAAAAAAATAAAATTATTAATCGGGCCGGACTTGGGTATTTATATAAAATCCAAGCCCGGCCCATAAATCTTCGAGCTTCGACGGGCTCGGGCTCGGGCTCGGGCCGGGCTTTTTTAAAAAGTGAGTGTCCAAGCCCGGCCCATCGCGGGGCCCCCGAACAGGTCTACTAAATGTTATGAAACTAGAAATATCTTTGAATAGACATGCAACTAAATGGATAAAGTTTAAAAAGGTTTTTATGAGTTTTTTTTCAAATGGGTGTTCATTGTTATAAAAGTTAATTTAAAAAGGATATTTTTACATTTAAAATAATAGTACTGTAGGAGCTATTTTTACATTTAAGAAATATACATCAACATTTGAGAAAATTCTGGTATTCTTCATTTTAATATAATTTTTTAAAAGTTATCATAACATTTAAATTAAAAATATAATTGTTTTTCTTCAAAAAATTTAAATTTATTACTAAAGTGTATTTTATTTTTTAACTAAACTGTAAAATTTCAGTTCAAAATGGACAAGAATACCCCTCTTCATAATTAATTAAAAATTAAAAATTCTCTTTTTACTAACTTTGGAAACCACAAGTACCCTTTTGCAAAAACAAATTCCACAATGATCTTTTAGCAAAACGATCAAATCATAAAGTTTTTTTTCGAAGTTTACCCTGTTTTTTATTATCAAATAATTTCTGTAGAAATTGTTACAGTCTTAACGATAGTTCCACAACTATATAATTTTACGTATAAATTTGAAAATTTTAATTTATTTTTGTATTTATAAAATTACTTTTAATATAATATGTTCCATAATTTAGAATCATGTCATATTAATCTTTCTATATATATAGCAGTAATATAATAAAGTATCATGTATGGTTACACTTACCGCTAATAATCATATAAACTTTTTAACAAAAGAAAATAAATTTCAATAAAAGTTATGACAAATTTGAGTTATACAATGGAGAATTCGGATTCCTATATATTCATTAATTGATAGTAGAAAGCAGACAACGAAATTACACATTGTCAAACTTATTTACAATTTATAATGATTTGCCTATTCATGGGTTACTTTCCACAAATAATATAAATTCAAGTTCTTTTTTCTATATATGCCACCCGGAAGTTTCTTTTGTTACTGGCATAAACAACTTTTTGGACTGTAATAAACGTTATAGTTAAGGTTGTAAATTGGCGGAAATTTTACGAGTTAGAATGAGATCCGTCTCAATAGAGACACTTAAATACCTATGATAATATTTGTGGGTGGTGATGGAAATATTTTTTCCTAAACTAATGATGACATAGATACAATCCCTTATCTTGAAAAATCGTCAAACCCGAATTTGATAACTTCCAATGGAGATCCCAAACACTTCTCGTTTGATTATATTATTTAGCAAGTAAACCGTAACCTAACTACAAAACTATAAAAAAGCTATAGACTTTACATTTGAACTATAACAAAAATATTGAACTACAAAGAACTAAAATAAATTGCATGTAAGATGGTGAAGTGGAAAAGTGCCCTGCGTGTGTGACAAGAGACGCCTTTGAAAGTTAATGGAAAATTCTATAGAACTGCAGTTAGGCCGGCCATAACGTATGGGAGCGAATGTTGGGCGACTAATAATTAAGAAAATCTGAGACTAGACTAAAAGCCCTTATTATAGTCTGTGTCTAATAATTATTCAAAATCATAAAATCAGACAGTTTGGAAGCAGTCTATCAACGAGTCAAAAGCATTGCACAAGTTAAAAGCATAAATATAGAATCTCAATATGGTGATTTTACACTTATATCAAAAGCAATCATTTCGTTCTCGAGCCATTTTGCCAATTATCCATTTTCGATCATTCATTAAACTCCGTAAATACTTGTAGAATTATGCAGTCCTCAAGATAATGTGCACTCCACTGTCAGTATCGACAATTTCACTTATCTGGCCAACCTGAAGACCAAATGTTGCGTCCTCAAAAGGCTTTTGCATCTGACCCCTGCCAAATGGACCTACATAAATGTTTGCAGCAGCTTATTAGCTCACACCATGGTATGTAAATAAATACAACTAGGACAAAGACATCAAACATTTGTGCAAGTGCAACTAACAGGGAAATAATTATAAACACCTAAATTTAAGAATAAACCGCATTTTGGGATGCCCGCTCAGAATCACCCACAACTTACAGCAGTGTATTTCATCTTGGACTCTTGGAGGTCTCAGCTTCATCATATACTATAATAATATAACGAAAGACTGATAATAAAACACGATATTCATACTCCAACCTCTCCTGTTAACTTTTAATTATTCTAGGGGGGCAGTATTCATAACTTTAAAATATAAAAGTCACAACCAACAACTTGGTATCACTTAAGCAAGGTCTCGAGTTCGAGACTAGTTAACGTAAAAAATTCTCATTGGAAGGCTCACCCACCATAACCAGGTGTGCGACTCGGGTCGGATTTGGATGTAACTAGGGCATACCTCGGGTTAACCAGAAGGGTAACAAAGAAAAAATAATAACCACAAAAAATTTGTTTCTGGGAAACAATAAGGATCCAAGCCTGTTTTCTATTGTTAATTTTTTATATCCTTTTTTCGACTGACCTGTTGTCCTTTTCCATAGAATCCACTAAACTACACATTTAAGACTAAGGGGTCGCTGGAGCAGCGTCTTACCGTAACAAAGATTCTGCAAATTGATTTGATAATTCTTCTAACTACAAACTTCTGCAATATTTCTCAAAAGAATTTACTTGCGTCCAGTTTCAGTTACTGATTTGCTAGTCTTGTATTTACTTGAATCCAAACTGAAACCTCTGGGAAAATTTGCTAGTCTTGGATCTGGTTCATGTCTTAAGTCTAAAAGATGACCAAAACAAACTGAGCAAAAATTGAAATACATTGAAGACTTTTCAACTTCATGGATGACATATCAACTTCATGTTCTTAGTAACAGAAAAGTAAATGTATAACAAATCATTTTGTCTAATTATGTTTATTTCTTCTTCTACTTCTATGATTTATTTATTTGATATTCTTATTTTCCAGCATCACCTCCTTTTCATCTTTGAAAAAACAACAGGAACAGATAGTAAAAATCAGCAGCTAATATTTTCTGGTTAACTTTTTTGACTCGTCTATTATTCCCTTCTGACATGCTTAACTGTTTCAAAACGATATAATGTTGTTAACAAGCTTAAAATTGACAATAATTACAGGCTCAAAAAACTTGAACTATATATACGAAACGGAGTCTGTAAAATTTATTGAGCCAAACACAATCATTAACCCAATTTAGGGGTTCATCACTGCATAGGAGATGAGCAAGTAAATTACTCTCTCTTGCATTGCTGAATTTCCAAGTCAAATTAACTAATATCCTCCATATATAGAATGAAATGCACCAATCTCAAATTGGCAAGTTCACTGCAAATGAGTTTGCACTGACGCATATGAATTTAACTTCAATTCTTGCTCAATCACAAGTCACTTGTATGGTAGGAGAACAACCCATTAACATAAATACGATGAATCACCTGCTATCTTAAAATAATTCTTCTACAAAATGCAATAACATTCCCATCAATCTTGGAGCATGATATTAAACCAATTTGACAACCGTACATATACATCTCAAACAAGTTACTTCTACAAGAACTGTAACTGTAGCAGTATAACTACAAAAAGATTTTGCGTACATATTCATACTCTATGCGCAGATTGATTTGCAGCAAATAATAATACAATACAATCTATCGACATCAATAGTAAATAGCATGCAGCTGCAATTGTAATCGAAACAATAAAATATAAGCCCAATTACAGCATATTGTTGGATAATCAGCAAATTAATGAAAAAGCCTTCAACACTATGCCTAAATCCAGAGATCTCGAAGAGAAAATTAGTCAAGAAACAGTGTAAAGCTAAACAACTAAAGGAAACAGAGAAGTAACTAACCGAGATCGCCGCCACGTTTGGCAGAGCTACAATCGGAGAAGCGAGAAGCGACATCTTCAAACTTGGCCTTGCCAGAAAGAATATCTTCACGGAAAACTTTGAGCTGAGAGACGGCGGAGTCTCTGGTGGTGTTCTTAATAACTCGGCCTTCAGGATCTTTCCAGGAAGCCTTTCTTCGAGAGCCCTCATGCTTAATGAGTATGTGAGAAGCCCTAACCTGATTGGCAGAAGACATTTTGGCCCTTTTCTTGTTCTTTTCTCTGTCTTTTTCTCTTAATAGTTTCTCCTTTGATGGTGGATCTGCAGATAAGATCGAGTCCTTCTTTCTCTTCCGATCGGAATCTATATTTGCTGATCGTGAAGTTGCGGCTCTTCTTCCACCCTGCTTCTCTGCTCAACGACTCTAGTCTTCTTCAACAAAACACGGGATGGAATGGATAGCTTTTTTTTATGTAGAAGGTGAAAGATAATATAACAATTTACAGTAATTCTTTTTTCATCACAAAATTTAACTTTTTCATCAATGAAAAATGTAAAATAAACTAAGTAATATATATCATTAATCACATAATTTTTAAAATTAAATATTAAATATTTTCACTAGTATTTTATCTTAATTGTAGCTGACATGTACGGTTTCTAAACACTTTTAAAGGTTTTAAGATTTTAAAACATTTTAATGTAGGTTTTGATGTGATTTCATGGAAAAAAAAGTAGATAATCGAAATTCATAAATTAAAAATTTTAGACATAATAAGCAAAATGTAAATTTATGAATTTTATTTACTAGTTATTTTTAAGTTCAATTTATATTTACATTAAAATCTATAAAATTCTTATAATAAAATGGATGAAATTGCTTCATGAGTATTGATTTGATGTTTATTGGGCATTTTAGAAAATACTAAAGATTTCTTTTAATAAAAAAAACCCAAAATCCAAGATTTTATTTCAATTGTAATGCAATCGACGTGAGCCGGGTTATTCGATTCGGCCCGATAACTCTATCTGAGAGGAACTCAGATGGATTCCTCTCTCCTTCGTCTCTTCATCTTCGCCCTGTACATGATTTCTGTGATCAATCGATCTTTTGCCATTCGTGTGCCCTCAGATCACGCCTCTGTACTCTCCACTCTCCCGTCCGATTCACCCCTCAAAACAGCCGTCTTCGCTCTCGGCAGCTTCTGGAGATCTGAATCTGTTTTCGGATGCTTGAATGGCGTCGTACGAACCACCGCCGGTTATGCCGGTGGTACCAAATCCAACCCCGAGTACAGAAGCCTTGGTGATCATGCCGAATCCGTACAGGTCCTCGTTTTCTCCGATCCTTGTGACTGAGATTTCCGATTTTATTCAATTGCTGCTTTGTATAGTGATCATGATTGGAATGAATATTTCTATACATGTAATGCAGGTTCAGTATGACCCAAGGATTGTCACTTTTAGGCAGCTTTTAGAGGTTTTTTGGTCCAGTCATGATTCAAGGCAAGTATTTGGCCAGGGTCCGGATGTGGGCAACCAGTACAGGTAATTGATGAGTGTCGGAAAAAGCTGAAGAGTTTGTGTTTGTTTCTCTGCTTAATTCTTATCCATGATTAATAATGTAAATGCAGGTCTATTATCTTTGCAAATGGAACTGAAGAGTCTAGATTAGCAGCTGTTAGCAAAGAAAATGAGCAATTAAAATCGAGGAACAGTGTTGTCACTACTCAAATTCAACGGCTCGGGGCATTTTATCCTGCTGAAACTGAGCATCAGGTAATTTCCGTTCCTTCTATTGTTTTGTTTGTTTGAAGTGTTTGGGTAGATTTCTCTATCGCCCATTTCTAATATGCATCTGAAATGTAGCATGATATTCATGTAGCTTTGTGTAATATTTTTGTTAACTATTGTTCATCGAACAAATAATCTGGTATGAGTTTATGCACTAGCTATAATGTACAAATTTTGCATAAATGATTTCCTCAGTTCGAGCAGTAAGTTGAGAGGTAGATAATGCAATTAACTTAGGGGTTGTAAAACAGAAATTACATATGCTGGTCATAGAACGTTTTGTTTACTATGAAATTCATATCTTTGAAGTTCGAAGAAAGTTTTGCTTACTTATTGCAGTGCTTGACTGCATCATTGGACATGTTATATTGGACTATTTGTCCGGGTTCGATTTCTCATTTCTGTTTTGGTGAAATCATGTCTTTGCGAAATTACTTGCAAAAGTTACAAATTTGTTTTGTTGCTTAATTGTATTGGAATAAATTCTTGTTCTACCTCAACATTCAAGTTATGCTTGTGGATGCGACTGTTCCATATGTGTAGTATTGAATGTGATATTATGATTCTTTGCATCTCTGCTTTGTTTTGCCATGAATGGTTTATAGCTATTACTCTAGTCACAAAGTAAAGCTACTGAATGATCAAATAGCATGCCCCTTCTTTTTAAGTTTTTTTAAACTCTGTAAATTGTGCAGTTTTATTCATGAGTTAGGCTCCTCATTGTACTAGAACTAGACTTTGTTTCTATTTTCCTTTTATTTTGATGTAGTTTGATTAAATGTGTAAAAGTATCATTGCATTTCCCTACTAATGGACGTGATGTACCTCCTTTTTCACCATACAGATGCACTTTAAGAAAAAACTAGATGCATTCAGTTCTCCTAATTTTACTGGAATAAAAATTCAAATTTCTAAACATCGAATAATAGGATATGGAAGCATGTAACAGAAAATCTTAGAATGAATGTAAGTGCATGCTGAACAAAATAAGTTACTCTTTTATGGAGAGAATGAAATATTCTTTGATCTGAGTTGCAGTGACATAGCTCAACATGATAAAAAAGTTTTTTAGTGGCCTTGAAGCATGTATCTAATGTCAAATGTCAATGCGAAGTGATTTAGTACTGAACTAGAACTAGTGAATGCCACATTGTTATCTTTAATTAACTAATTATTTTTTATAGACTCGAGATTCAGGGTAGGTTCTCCCCTTGTGTGAATTTATCTGTCTTAAGTCGTCTCTTTCAACTTCCCCCTTTCTATATCCAGCTTTTCTCTCCCAAACTTAGGGCTTGATTTGATACTCTGCAATTGTAAGTTTGGACTGCTCTGATGGGTTCTGAATGGTGAGCAAACCTAGGTACAAGAGATGAAAATAGTGACAGTTGAGAGTTTTCCAATTACAAAAATTTCTGTGTGGATTGTGGGTTAGACTAGATGGTGGTGGAAGTTAGACCAAGTTTTGATCTAGAAATGCTCGATCAGTTTTTTATGTTAAATTAATGATTCAACAATTTCTCCAAATTGATAATAGGTTTGGCTGCAATTGCAACTAATAATTGGGTGTGATTTGATTAGTGACTAATAGATACAATGTTATCCACTTATCCTTTTCTACAAGCATTGAGGTTAAGAGATACCATACAATGATATACACAAAATTACTAATGCTAGAATCTTCAGTTTATCTGCGTGTGCATATAATTTGGCCTATTGTAGTAATGTAAATTATATCTTTATATACTCAAAACCGGGCTGTCTTTTGAAATTGTAGCCTAATTATTTTCCATACAGCTCAATCTTTTAAATTTATTTTTTTAGGCTACCATAATTTTTATGATTTACATCAGACAAATGTCTCTGCTGTGTGTTTTATAAATACAGGACTAGATTTTTGCATGTGTTGTGAACTAATATATACTGAATGCCCGTCTTGCTTTTATAACTGAAGTAAATGATCATCACATGTTTGAGCTGTGAGTAAACATCAGTAATTATAAACACATTACGCTGAAAGATAATAAGCAGTATATAGAATCTGATGAAATTGGGTAAGTGCAGAAATTTGAGCTGAAGAGAAAGCCATTCCTTCTTCAGCTGATGGGAAACTTGCCAGAAGAGGATCTAGAAAGGTCAAGTTTGGCAGCCAAACTGAATGGGTATGCAGCAGAATTATGCCCTCCAAAGATTCAAAACCAAATTGAAGCAAAAATCAATGACATTGTTAGAAAAGGTTGGCCAGTTTTGAAATATGTGTAGAACTGCCTTCTGCAATACAGCTTCGTTTACCAAAATGCTATCTCTCAGTTTTGATCTATCAATTACCAAAAGCTAGCCTAGAGATACCCTTCAGTGAATCCAGGGTTTCTAAAGAAATTTACAATGTCACAATTATTGCAGTTGGACTTTATGGACCCGAAGAATATGAATATATGATGTGGAATTTTATGTACATGTTTTGGTACTAACCATAATTGCTGCTTCGTATACTTGCTGTATTTTGGACATTGATTAGATGAAAACCACATTATTTTATCAAGATTTCTATTTCAGCCCGTTCGTTTTTTTCAGTGCATAACACTGGACTAGTTTATGATATTTATTGGCTTAATTTTGTATAATACATTTACTATGCTTGTCTTCCTAAATGCTGATGGTTTTGGATAGAGGTCCTCTAAAGTTAAATTTTTCAACTTTAGAGTACATTTTACTCACCCAATACCATTGATTGCAAAATGGATGGTTCGGATTTTACATTATTTTCTTTTTGGTAGAGAAACAATTATGGCTCTCTGTTTTGAAAATGTTTAGAATTTTCCGTTGAACCATCCGATTTAGCTTCAATCATGGCACATAGGTCATCGTTATTACAATTATCAGGCGTGTCTTCTGGGTTCATGCTTGCTTCTAAATTTTTCCCAAACAACTCGTCAAAATCCATATATTCGTCCCAGTTCATCATCTCGTCCTAGTTGTCCTTCATAAAATAGTAAGCAATCGATTAGGGTAAAATATGAGAGGTAAAGAACTCGGTGAAACCTGAGGAAGAAAGAGGTTAGGGCAAAATAGAAGAGAGGACTTGGCGGGATGAGGAGAAGAAATTAAACACAAACGGTAAAATAGTAAAAGCTTGGTAGTAATAAGTAAAATGCTGACGAACCAACTATATTTTGCTAAATTAAGTGATACGTATGCATCAAATATGTTATGGTAGTTTAGTGATTCTAAATAAGTTATTTTATATTAGTCTTGCTATTAAGTTTTTTCATTTTTTTATTATCAACCATTTTTTGTTTGTAAGTTGCCTCGTCAACTGATATTTATGTTAATTAGGCCTTGTTACAAATTTCTATTTTCAGGAATAAGTGATGTTCTTTGATTCCCTTAGTTATATGTTATTCATTTAAAAGAAGTTACAATCAATTAGGGTTGTATATCAAACCCAAAAAATCTGTCGTAAAACAGATACAAATGTTTTTCTTGTAAGCCTCACCACAAAAACAGAGTTTGGTATAACATATTGAATGTAGGAAACATATGTAATCGGCTATGATCCACAAAACCCATACATAAAATTCGTTAGGGGAACAACTAATAGAACAAATAATCTCAACTTAACCAAAATCCAATACATAAATAAAGAGAGAAAGAAAAGGACAACGTCAAGTATCTCATAGATTAAAAAAAAATCAGAAGAAATGGCAGCTGCATTGAATCACAGAATGATTTTATGGTATAGCATTACTTTAATTATGATTGTGACATTAAATATGGAAACTGCAACTCAAAGACTTAGAACGGGACACAGCGCACCGGGGCCAAATTCATACAACGAAGAAGGAGAAGCCATGAAAACGTATAAGGACATGTACAAGTCACTTCTGAGCCGTAGGATGAAAAGGATCACTCCAATTAGTAACCCGCGTAATAGAGTGTCTGCCAGGCAAAAGGCTCCCCATTTTCCTTAATTACGCTATTCATTCCGTCAATTGTTTATTTCTATTTAAGACTTCCTGTGTATGATTTTACGTTTTAGCCTCAAAATATGAATATCATCATATGCTTTGTCAAAATTTAATTGTACAGCAATTCGATATCTCGCGAAATAAAGATTTAGAGAAATTTGCTTAGTATGACTACTCTTTGTCATTTCCTGTAAATACGGTGTTCATTGTTTAATAAACAAAAGTAGTAAATATAAAGGAAAAGAAAAGATTGAGGTATTTTGCGGAACTCGATTCTATTATCTAAATGACATTATTCACCCTCTTTTTTCCATTTTCCTAACAAAATAGTTCAGTTTATAAAATTTAAAAATGTGAATATCCTAAGTCACATGGTTTTTTAGATGGATGATTTTATTTTAGACCATGATTTTTTCTTATTTTAGTTCTGTTAGTTTAAATCGTAAACTTTGAGCATCACTGTTAACTTCATAATTGTTATCCTTGATTCCTAGTAGAGACGCTAATATTGCGATTTTGGTTTGAATGTGTAGCTGTTGGATACATACTCCACCAAATTGTATTGTCTGATTGATATAATTCAAATCATATTTTTATTAAATTATTATAAAATAATGTTATTGGTAAAATATTTGTATTATGTTACAAATTTAATACTTTCACTACTTAGACTAAATTTACATCATTAAGCAAGTAATAACAAAGAACATTGGACTGTGATAATGGCCAAGGCATGCTGTCTTAAACTCAAAGAAATTTACAAACAGGCCATGAAATTAAAAATGATCATGAATTTTTAAACCTAAAAATGATCATGATTAGACTTATAACTAAATTGAACTGTATATATTGATCTAACTTAGAAAATATGACAAAATATACGGTAAATAACAACAAAAATTTAAGCAGCTCAAGACTTCCATCATTATTAATATCAGAAAGACAACAAAGAAAAAACATAAAATAATGAAGAAAAAATTAAAGTCTAATACACAAAATTATCCACATCTAATAACTAATTAAGTTAAACAAAATTAATATATATGCTTGAAATATGGTTAGGGTTTGCAAACAGATGAAAGAAAAAAAAAGAAGATACTTCATCATACATTAATCTCAACACAAAGTGCCTTAATGTCTTCATCATCATAAGGTCAGCAAACCCTTTAAATCAGCAATTGTCTGCTCTTTTTTTATGTAAGGATTGATGTAAGAGACTCAAAAACAAGTTCATCACAAGGAATGGTAATACCCATTTCATGTTTAAATCCAAACTCCTCTTCTGCTCTTTGAAGTAAGCTCTGAAATTCAGGATGATCTAACCATGAAATTGGTACTATATATCTGCTTCTGTTTTCTCCAACATACACTGCGAAATGCCCTTTTGGTACATCTTCGTACCCACTTTTCTTTCCAAAACTCGAACATTTTTTCAGAATTTGTTTCAAAGCTGTTGTCTGTGTTGTAGCCTTGCTTGATTTCCTTACCCCCATTATAACTTAATTGTAAGAAATGTAACTATGGTATCTCAGGTATAAAAGAGAAAAATATAATGTAAATTTGAATGAATTAATTATAACTGGGAAGATGGTGAAGTATTTAAAGGAAGAGAAAATGAAACAAAGACATGTGATGTGTTGGGGAAGTGGAAAGAAGCAAGTCAGAGTGTGTTTTTGAAAGTCAGTTTAATTGTATGGATTGAATTTTAAACTCGTTTTTTTTAAAGTGCTATAAAGCTCGGTTAGAGTCCGGTCTAGGTGTGAGCGGATGAAGAAAGTCTGAAAAGTTTACGGGGTTGATTAAGTTTATACATTAATACAGGTCCTAGTAATAATAATTTTTATTTTTTATATACTTATATATTAAATTTTATAATTGTTTTCAATTTTTTATATTTTACTAAGATTAATTATTTTATGGATCATGAATCGGTTTTGGAAATTCGTAAGTTTGACTGGGATCTAATCCGAACATGAAATTTTAAAGTGTGGGTTGAGTTGAGATTAGGTTGATTTGTTATGAAATAGGTTGCTGGCGAAGTACGCCACTCTCCACAATCGAATCTAGTTTACTCATTAAATTTGACTAAACTAGACATTTTTTGATTGCATGCTGATGCGACGCTACATGTCAAATTTTGAAAAGTCAAATTAATAATACGTGTGTGTAAATGCATCACCACATGTCTAGTTTTGAAAGTTGAAACCAGTTATATGGTGAGACATAGGATATATCGTAAACTCGCTCTCTCATTTTTATCTATTTCTATATCACGTGTGCAAGAAGTGATTAGTTGTTGCTCTTTTATCAAGTTTGAAGTGAACAATTGCAAGTTCACGGCAACAAATCTATTTTTATCTATTTTTATTGACTGACTAATCTGGACTCGTGCATTGTGAAGATCCAGTTTAGGTGACGGTCATTCCAACTTAGTTTACTCCATACACATGACATCCAGTTTGAACTTTAATTCACGTACGCTTAAAGAGTTTTTTTTTTTTTGTCATTCAACTCAGCCATCACTTGGTTTAATTGTCCTTTCATAACTAAAAAAGATGAAGCAGTTGCCAAAACCCTATTCTATAGTATTGAGGCTTATCCTACCTTAATTTGTTTGCTCAAGGACACGATGCATGGGTCCTTCATTTCTTCTCTATTTGATGGACACTTGCTAATCGAATTTTTATGGTTATAATTTTTTTTGTTTTTTAAAATATAATATTGTTTTAGTTCCAAGTGGACCAATGGTGGCTTTTCTTTAGTTATCAGTGGTGGCTTTTCTTTAGAGAGAAGTCTTGTTTTCATTTTTCTTATAAACGATGAACGGTCAAATTCTTGAAATTTGGGACTGTGATTTTTTGTCCCTGATGAAATATTGTTGTCCCCCCTTTCATAATCTCAATTTTTTTACATGTGCCAAATTTTCTTTTATTACTCACTCCATCATGTTTTTGAATAATTAATCGTAATCATGTTTTCATTATCCAAACTCTAGGAATGTTAAGTTTAAAAGATTCTGATATTATGTTATGAAATTAATTCATTGAATATATTAAGCTGATAGTTAAGCATCAATCGTAGAATTTATATCATTTTCGACATTCTCTGCATACAATTGCATATTGGGATTGAAGGGAATGCAACATACAATCACTCTACCATCTATTGTAATTCGATTAACAAATATAAGTATCATAATTTAAAAATATCTTACTTTTAGGTTGAATAGACTATGATTACTATGTTAAGTTCATAAGAGCTTCTATATTATTTCCTACAAATATGCAGTATTTTTAAGATTATTATTGAAAATAATGACCAGTATATCCTTAGTGTACATAGAAGTCCAATTTGAGTCTAATTGTACGAAAAATAAGTCTTGATTGATGGGGGATTTTGAATGAGTTGTGATTTGATCCATATATGATCATCCACACTTATCTTTGTGGATCCAATTGAACCACGTTCAATTGATATTTGTAAAGATCAACGTTATGCTTTGTGTAAAGTTAAGCTTCAATTTTTTGTTTAGAGAATAAAATTCAATGCAAAAATTGCAAGTAAAATTAGTGGTGGATATGAGAGATGGCTTGTTGGGGGTAAAGCCGTAAGCAGGAGTAGTACTGGCAGAAGCCACCAATTATAGGGCCAGCCAGACTTTAGAGCCCTAAATTGTACGACAAGAATTTTCGATTAGTCGCAATTGCAATTAAATGATCCAAATATTCAGGATTATATCCAAGCTGGCTTCATTTGTCCCCTTTAGTTTGTTTGTTTTTATTATTTTTTGGTCTACAAGGGGACATTTTCTGGCAATATTTTGTGTACAACTCAGGTGCGTACTTCATTTGAGGGTTATCAACTAAACTAAATTAGAATCAAGTTCCAAATATGACCTAATATACTCACAATTTGATACCATCATAAATTTATGAGCTTGTTTGGTTCAATCACTGGTAATTTTTGTTTCCAAAATTAATATAATGGTCAAAGCAGTCAAAATAATTCATATGTTTGGTTAATAGTTCGGATGATGTAAATTAAGATTTTTGCATATTTTTTATAATTTCAAAAACCAAGAAAATGTAGAATTTTTAACTAAGGATTTGATGATTGTTAAAATCATATTATACTGTTCAAAGAAGATTTTTTTAAAAAACATATTGTTTTATATCATATTATATTGTGCTTTACTTTAGTGAACGATGAATCAACCTAACTAGGGCGTCAACAATCCTTTAAAGTCTGATCAACTTCTTACAACCAGTTATTACAACATGTCTTTCTAAATTATGGCCATTTGTGGAAGACCGTGAAAAAGATTCAATAAAAGACAAAAACAAATACACTATCTGTGTTTTACGGAAAACAACTTATATATGTGCAATGCCATTACGCCATCCATAAACTTAATTGACAATCTTAATGAAATTTTAAAACTTTATTGACCCAAATTAGGGATATTATGGAGCATATGGATACAAAAACTAATTGTTTAATGTACCAGTCCATACAATGATATATATATAAAATTTAAATCTTGATATTAGAATTCAAGTTTTATCGGTATCATGCATTAAAAATGTTCCACGGTACATACACATTCTATGAGCTTAGAGATTTTAGTTTTATTTTTCTTAATTTATTACTTAAATTTGTTGTCATATACTATTGATTAATGTACTAAAATTAGACAGTTCAAAAACTAAACAAGTAAAAATTGAACAAGCCAATACTAAATAATGAATTCCAATTTACATAAAAGGACAATTTAACCATAGAAAAATATCCAATATATACCTTCAAATCTTTGGTATTGTATTTGATTAGCTGGAGGCCAGTTGTGGGCAAACGAATTAAAAAAAAAACAGAAATTATTCTGATTAGATTGCTACAAGGAGGAATAATGAAATAGAAAAAAATGATAGATTACCTTTTCACTTAAATGAAACAAAGAGTCCATGGATTAGATAGAAAAGATGAATTGGTTTGTGTTCTGTACTTGATGAAAGATTCTTTCATTAGTACGTACGTCAGCACTCAGCACACATAATTAATGGAACTCCACTTTGAAAAAAAAATACAACTCTTCGGCTAATTTTTTAAAATTTTGATTGGTTACCAAGCTCAAGTAATACAGAAAAACAATATGTTATACTCATATAGTTAGACTCTTAGTGCAAATTAAATTTCACCAGTTCTCATCCCTCAGTCTAACAGTATCGCACAAAAATGATTGAATTCAATAAATGTATAACAAAAATAAGGGTAGATTCTACGATGACTATAAAAAAAACAAAATCTCTCTTACTTTAACATTTTTCACCATTTATGTTGAAAATTAATTCAATAATGATATGAGGTAAAGTAAGGTTTATTTTATTAAAAACAAAGTCACAATAAATTACATTAAAAAAAAAAAGGTTGAAATGAAAAATATGTAAGATACATAGTGATAACATAACTAAACGCATACCCGCCACAGTTTTGGTATCTGGGAGGAAATCACCCTTTGTTGAAGGGGCATAAAGGAAAATCAATTTTAAAACAAAATGGCATAAAATATCACTAATACGAATTTTAGAACTTCAAGGCATTGAAAAGCTTACTTGTTTAAACCCCAGTATCTAACAAGAGATAAAGGCTTAGTAGTTGTTATCATCCTATACTCAACAAGTTAAAATTGACACGAATTATTAGGGGTGAGCAAAACTCAGTTCGGTTCAAAAACTGAACCAAACCGAACCGAAAACTGAAAGGGGGGGAATTTTAGAACCGAAAACCAAACCGAATTATTTCGGTTCGGTCCAGTCCGAACCGAAATAATTTGGTTCAGTTTTCATTTCGGTTTTAAACCAAAATTATTTTTTTTTATTTTAAATTAATTTTTTTAACATAAAATAACTAAAAATCAATATAAACAATTTTTAACACATATAACTTATTGTTGATTTGAAAAAAAAACCTTAATTTTCAAGTATTAAATGTAAATTGAATGTGAAAATAATTATTGAATTAATTAAAATTTATTTTTTGGTTTTGAACCAAAACCGAACCGAAAATCGAAAACATAAATATATAGAACCGAAACCGAACTGAATAACTTCGATTCAGTTCAGTGTTCGATTTTCAGTTCGGTTTTCGGGTTTTTTTGCTCTCCCCTACGAATTATCAAGAAAGGAAGGATTTAATAACATTGAACTGGAAATATTGAATAGTTCTCATGTTATGTAAAAGAAGAGTAAATGTTGTCCAGGGAGACAAAATTGGATTCTGACTAGACCTGTTCGCGGGCCGGGCGGGTAGCCGAGCCCGCTTCAACGAGCCGGGCTTGGATACTTATTTTTTAAAAAAGCCCGGCCCGAACCCGAGCCCGTCAAAGCCCGAAGATTTATGGGCCGGGTTTGGTTTTTATATAAATACCCGAGCCCGGCTCGACGAATAATTTTATCTATTTATTATATATTCATACATTAAATTTATGATTATTTTAAGAATATATATTTTATCCTGTTAAATTTGTATACTTGATTACCATATATGTTACTAAGTATTAGAGATTTTAAGTAAATAAAGCAATTATATTAAAAATTTAAGCATATTTTGATTTATTTTATATTTTTTCAATTTAGTTTAAATAAAAAAATTTATAACAAAAAAAATATCTACGGGCTTGGGCCGGGCTTGGGAATGATCTTATAAACCCA
>CATIWQ010319302.1:0-11081 GCA_949673415.1 Euphorbia schlechtendalii | reverse complement strand
AATTACCAATACGTTGTGAATTGCCATCTACCTAAAGCAAATCTATTCTTCAGCCTAAAATCACAAGGCTGAGCACTGAGAAGATTTGGACATTCTAGTTTGGAAAATAAAAGACTTTGAGGAATTATATACCAGCATACTGCCAATAACTTGGACCAAATAGTTTGATCTGACATGCAACAATGACTTTCTATCTTTCACATGAAATATTCTACTATATCATTGAAATCTGTCCAAAAGCTTGAATTAGAAGCATGCACGAGAACTAACTAGCAAACCAAATGTTCAATGGTTAGAATAGTTAATCCACTATTTGCCAATCAAGAAGTAAAAAATTCTCCTAGCATCTGAAATCTGTCATATCCTAAGTTCACCCAGTAAAATAATTGTAACCATCCAACTTAAATAGTTTTCAAGTTAGAACCTGAGTACAATCTCCACTCTCCAGTCTCTCTCACTGCATCAGAATCAGTGTTATGAAAAGCGCTAGGCGCCATTGAGGCGCCACAACCACAATTTGCCCAAGGCGCTAGGCGCCACATAGGCACTCACCCGAGCAAAGTGAAGAGCTACTTGGTAAAAATACTATATATATATGTGTGTGTGTGTGTAACAAGTAAACATACATCTTGAAAATAAAAACTTAATTTTAAAAACATATAGAAAAACTTAATAATCACAAATACGTTTCATTTCTCATTATGTCATCTTAGTTCAATATCAAAAGGAGATCAACGTGCATTGGTTAAGATATGATATGTTGATGTAATAAAGAAGTTGAAAAAACATGGGAAATGAGAAATATAATAATGATAATTGCATATAAAAAAAAGATACAATAAGGCAATGGCATTTCTTAATTACGTGATGGAATAAAGTAGCAAACAAGCAAGCCAATTGAATTCAACCAAGAATTTAGAATTAATGAAGTGTCGAACAAATTTTTTTGTGTGTGATGATGGTTGGTTGGTTGAAATATTATTATTCATATTTAGAGCTCTAACTGGTAGAAATTTGATGGAATTTCAATGTTTGATTATTTATTTCTATTTTCTACAAAGATTTCTTTGTTTTCCAAATCAGTAAAAAACCTTCTACATAACATTTTGGATTAAGGCGCTCGCCTGAGAGCCTCAATCTTTGACTGAGGCGCTCACGCAGGCGGCGCCTCTTTGAAGGTGTGGCTCCCTGACTCCAGTGAGGCGCTCTGGCATCGCCTCGCCCGAGCGCCTCATCGCCTTTTGATAACACTCATCAGAATGACTTCCATCATAATTAACACAAACGGCCATCAGCAATACTCAGAGGAAAGATATGAAATGGCAAACAACTTAGTACCCTCAGGAGGAATAAATACAAAATTAACACTGAACAGGAAACTTCATGTGTCTCTCCGCTCTAGGATTGATGATTCAATTAGTTATTTATCACTATTTAGACAGCCAAGTTAAATGAGCAACAACACAAGTTAAATGAGCAACAAAACAAGTAAATAGCAAATGCAGTCTATCTTGCTTGCAATTATGAAGTTTTTCTAACATATGATACCAAAATAACATCAAAGACAGAATTCAAACGCCTCAAATTATCAGCCAAAAGTTGAAAATCACCATGACAAACTTTTGAGCTGATAACCACAAGGACAAAATGCTAATGTTAAAGTCCAGCCATCTATTCTATAAGCAAGAGTAATACATCAAAACATCAAAGCCCCTAAAGCACAAAAGATTACCTCTTTTACTTCCAACTCGAAGGCCAGAATGTATGGATGCCGTAGCCAGTCTTCCAATTGTCCAAGGAGATAACTTTGTTCACTGCCCAAAAGGAAACCACCAATGCAATAACCATAATAGTTCTCTGCACTTTCACATTCTTAACCTTTACTAGCACATGAGTAACAAATGCTAACAATAGCCCAACAATGGTGTACAAGAACCCAATTGCGAATCCCTCAGCTCCCAGCTGCATACCGGACCCCTGGTAAAAGAAAACAAGCTTGTTGGGGTCATTCCGGTCAGCCAAAAACATAGGCATCTTACGAATAATGTTGTGCATCGCGCCGGAAACACTGAAGAAGTAGACAAATATAGCTCCTCCAAGCCAGATTTTCGGATCATGTAGCAATGTCTGGCCACTCAACAACTTCTTAATCATAAACGGAAACCAGATCAGCAAAATGACGATTATAAAAACCATTTGATTCCTCGATACAATTGGAGGACGGTTGATTGGTCCAACAGAGAGCTTAGTCCTAGACTCAACGAAATCAGACATGGATTCAGCCATTCTAGAAAAATCACCTTGATCCATAGCTTCTGAATCTTTAGGGTTTTTAACATTGGGACCGATGAGACGAATGTGAGGGAGCGAATTGACGCCGAATAGAGAAAATGACGATTGAGCTTCTTTGAATTCGATATCGCAGAAGAAGAGTTTACCATAGGAAGCAGATGATTCATCAGCGTTGTTGGTGATGAAGGAAGAAGCGAGGAGAGAAAACTCGCGGTGAATTTCCTGGAGGCGGAGATCCGCCTTGTCATGGAGCTGCTTGGCATCGAAGAAGACGAGAAGAGAGTAAGGGCGGGGAGCTTTGGTGGAGGTTAAGAAACGAGAGATTTTGTGATCGTCCAAGTGAATTACGCCGGAATCTGACTGCGACTGAAGGGAAAGAAGCTCGGAAACGAGCTCATCCGGCTTAGGAGCGGAATCGGCGACTGAAATGAAGAGGAGAGCAGTTAAGAGAACAAGGAAACGAGAGAATGTCGCCATTTTTGGACTGCGGGGAGAAAGTTCCCTTCTTTTCGTTTTTGTTTTTGCTGGAACAAGACCTTGACCTCTTGCTTTCGTGGTTCCTCCAATGAGCCTGTGACACCTAAGCTAGTTGGAGTTTCGGTCTCTATTACGACGCCGTTTCCATTTTCACATTGAGATTTTCAAATAGGATCCAAATTTCAAAAAATGGAAAACATTACTGTAATAATCTTGAATAAAAATGTCGTGCACTCCTCACTTTTGCCAATTGGACAAAAAATGACATCAATATTGACAAAAATTAGTAATCTAAAGTTCGAGTTACAATTAACCCATTTGTATACAATTATCAAATACCAAAATTTAACAAGAATACTATGGCTTAAATCCCAAGATCAATCTTTTGTATGCATCTTTATCAGGTTTTAGTCCCATACTCAACATTTCATCATGAAGTTTCATAGCTTTTCGCATTTCCTTTAATCGGCAAAGCTCCTGAATTACGACTGTAAAGCTCGCACCATCCACCAAATCAAATCCCTTCATATACTCAAAAACCCTGACCGCTTCTCTACCCATCCCTGCCTTAACCAAACCATTGAGAAACACATTGTAAGTTTTCACATCTAAACTCGAGCGCAATTTTTCCAACATAGTATGCATTTCGACAGCTTTGCCAATCTGTTTGCTGCAGCAGTAATGCTTGACAAAGTTGCAACAAGTCAATTTGTGTGGCACAAACCCTTTCTCTAGAGCCACCAGCATAATCTCCTCTGCTTCTCTCCACTTTCGTTTCTCACACAGCAACGAGATATACTTGGACAAACTCGTCTTCTGTGGACTAAAACCGCTTGCTATGATATTCTTTAGTATTTCATTATTTTCGTCTGAATGATCTTCCTCGCAAAGAAGATCAGCAAATGCTTCGCGAGCATTGTTTTTTATCGCAACATCTCTTTCTGCGATTTGTCTGTGTAACCCAATGGCTTCCTTGAGTTGTCCTGCTAAAGAATACGCTCTCAGCATACAGCTATAAGTAGCATTTCCAAGCTTAAATCCATCATCACGAGCTCGCTTTAAAAACATTGTTGCAGCATTCGCCATGCCTAAATTACACAGCTTTTGGATAACAGAGTCGAATTCGAGCAAAGGATGTGAAAGGTACCCTTTATCTAACATCAATGACATTACTCTATTAACGACTTCAATATTTTCCCATTTGCAAGCTCCATCAAGCAAAGAACTATAGGTACTAAAACCTGGGTTAAGTTTTCTATCACACATCTTATTCAAAAGATCAAAACAAGCTTCAAAATGCCCAATTCTACTATATCTATCAATCACAGAATTATACATGACTAAATTACAAAAACCCATGTCCAACAATTTGGCAATTCTCTCAAAGTTCCCATCTCTAATCAGAATATGAGTAATTATGGACAAGGTCTGTTTGTTAGGCAAATTCCCAATTCGAATCATGGCACCATACAAACACAAACCCAGTTGCATCATATTTTCTCTTTGTAAAGCATCAAGAAGGGAATTACAGACATCAATTGAAGGAATACAACCAATGAGTCTCATTCTTTGATAAACCTCTAAACCCCCGACTAGCAAGCCCTTGTGCAAATAGCACTGAAGAACAAAGCTTAAGACTTTAGATTGAGATTTTAAATTACCTCTAGATGATTTAACCATGGTCTCTAATAGGACAGTTGAAGGGTGGATTTGAACCAGCGAATCCAAGATGGTCTTTGCAGGTTGAAATAGACCCGACCCGAATGAAACATTGACGAGGTAGCATTGGGATTTGAGGTCGGGAATAAAATTGAGATGAGAAATAGCGTAATTAAAGAAATTGAGAGAGATTTGCGGGTAGGATTGGGTTTTGCGGAGGATTTGATGGAAGAGAGGAGGGGTTAAACTGGAAGTGAGATTGAAACTGTTGAGGAGTGGTACCCAGTTGTGTCTTTGAATAAGGATTGAAGAGATTTCAGAGACTAGTTGGGTTTGTTTGATTTGGTTTCTCCAGTTGATTTGCGAAGTTGCAGTTGAGTATCCTTTCTTAGTGAGCATTTGAGCGCAGCGCGCAAACAGTGCTTGCCCAACTGATATTGATGATAAAGAGAGCAACGATGAATAACTCATATAGCAAACGATGTCGTTTGTAACATTGACTGCCATGAAAAGGAATAATTAAATTCAAAACTGACAGCTGTGGGATTTGAACCCACGCCCTTTCGTACCAGAGCCTAAATCTGGCGCCTTAGACCACTCGGCCAAACTGTCTTCAAGTTTCAAAGTTTACAATGTCTTTTATATAAACCCACATAATTGACAATTTACAGGTATATTTGGAATTCCAATTGGAAGGTGAAACAAAACACCTCTCAACTTACCATTGGTATGAGTGGAACTTTAAAAAAGTTAGAAAAATTACATGAAAATAGCATAAATTATTGTTGATCGTGGTGCTATAAACTTGGTTCAGCTTGCAAATGGGAAATTGTTGAAGTCGTTAGAGTAATGTCATTGATGGTATATAATTATTGTTCATTTATGAAATATGCATTATAGCTTTATTAAATCAATCTAAGATCTTCAACGGTCCTAATAACTAGATGGTTCAAAGTAATCCCACGTTCGAGCAGAGACGCAACAAAAAAATATAAGATACAAATTTTCATAGGGTAATTCACTTCTTAATCAATATTGAGCCAATTAATAAGGATTTGTTTTGGTATACATAACATATTGATGCATGATATGAATTTTTAAGCATAGTGCCTCTTCCAAGAAACATCAATTTAATAGAGCTAAAAATGTACGGTGAACACTGAACTCGCAAAGAATATTTCCAGCAAAACTGTAACTTTGCCCCGGGTGGCTAAAGGATTAATGGAGGTTAATGCAATGTATTGAATTGAGCAATCAATTAAGTTCAAGCACCAAAAGAAAAATTCACTCATTTCAGGATGCAAAATTACCATTCTGCTAAAGTAAATCTCAAAACTTTGAATTGAACACATTTTTTATATAAAGAGAAGAGCCTAATTCATTCTTCTAATAAGCTCATTGATATAGTCTTCACGGTTTCCAGCATCACCTCCTTCAACATAGTGGTTTCTCTTCTTCTTCAGACCTCCAAGCGGTGCCTTTAGCTGGAATGGCCATAGGAAGTTGTTTGCCTCCTTGAAGTGGGGTCCCACAGTCATAATCTCATGAATAAGATCCTCGACGCAGATGATTCCATGCTTCCCAAGAGCCTGCAACAATGAGTTCATATCATAAGCATACCAAAAATAATGAGATCAGGCGTATTATAAATTGCAATCACATTTAAGCTGTGCACCTGTTCCACAATTGAATTGTCTGTCAAAGCAATTCTCTGTTGGTTCACTTTTCCATAACCTCTCTTGTAAATCAGTTCTCTGACACTCTTCAAATTAGGGTACCTAAAACAGTTAAGATACAGTATTATAAGTTTATGAGGTTCCAAACGAAACGATGTGCATCATTTAGGTATAGAAATCATACCCATATGTAACATAAGGCTCGACCCTGTGAAGCATATTGACTGTTGCTTTGTTTACTTTGAGGAAAACACCATTAAATATCTACAAGCAGGAAATTTGGATGTCACCAGATGCTTAATCCACTAGCAAATTTTAAAAAAACAACGGATAACTCTATTCCTCCTCAGGTTAAAGCAACAAAACATATCATAGCAACAGAGCAAGCCATGAATAGTACAAGGAAATTACATACTCCGGAAAGAAAGAAAACCGCATGTTAAAAATTATTATATTGGTTTTCCAAAACATTTAAATATCCCTTTTTTCCGCAGGGATCATCCACCATCCTCTATTGCCATCATTATATTATTGAACAGGTCCCCTAACATATCTTTTCTTGCTCTTAGATATGTATCAAAAGGCACAAAGGCAAATGAATGAATTCATATGTTCAACCGAACTTGATTGACAAAAAGAATTTTTGGCATTGCATAAGTTCACAAGTCAAATTACTCAAACTAGTTTCTACATTTCCACAAAAGAAAGTCAAACTCATGTTGCAGAAACTCAAAGAGGAACTATTCTGATTAAGTCAAAGCATGTGCACGTACCACCTAATGAAGCATTGTAATATTATAACCAATCAGTTAACATTCATGCTGACTTGAACATTCGATTGCAATCATCAAACATTTATGTTGTATTGATCTTTTCTAATTTCAATCCTATAGTATGTACTAGTTTTAATATTCGGAAATAATTAGTATATAAAAGACATGAACACAAACATTAATCCAGCATTTACAATAAATTCAGATGACTAATTGATACACTTGCATGTAAAATAACTCGAAATTACAGGAAAAACACGAACACTAATCAATTTTCCACAAAGAATCATGAAGAATGCATTCAGATTACTGATCGGGGAACAAAACTAACCAATTCAAGCAAATCAAAACATAAGATAAATTAATTACAGAAATCTGCATGCATACAAGTAAACAGGGAAAACGCTACCACTAAAAAAGATATAAACCTAAACTAACTATTCTAGTGCAGCAATGCAAAACGGAAAGTAATCATTAGGTAGGAAATGACCTGTCTCAAACGCAACAGCTGCAAAATCTTCCTAGTCTTAGGGTCCATAGCATTGATACCACGAATCCTAATAATAAACAACAACTTAGCTTCTGGAGGAACATAGAATCCTCCTTTCAGTTTAGCCTCGCGCTTAAGCTGAATCAGCTCCTTTTGCTGAACAGGCGGAAAATGAGAAATCAATAGAAGAATATTAAATGGGCGAATGAAATCGTAACATTAAAATGAAACAAACCTGCTGATCATACTCCTTTGCGTATTTCTTGGCTCTGTTGAAAATCAATTTACGGCTCTCAGTAGCCTTCTTCTTCGCAGCTTCTAACTCTTGCTTCTTAGCTAATGCCCATTCCTCGCTTCTCTTCTGCTTCTTCAACACAGATTCCGGCACCGCCACTTTTACTGCCTCTCCGGTCATATTCCCCTTTTTCTGATCGGCGGCCGTGAGATTTGATCACTCTCGGTTTTGGGGATCAAGGTTTAGACCGGTCGGTACTCCCCACTATATATGAATGCAAAACTTAGGGTTTCTGACAATTGTCAATCCTCATCTACGGTCTATATTTACTCGCTAATAGCAGAGTTAATATCAGCCGTTGATTTTACTATGTGTTCCAATATATGGGTTGGGCTTATCATGGTCCAGAAGCATAGTCAATGGGTTTTAAGGATCCACATGAATACTAAATTGATGAGAAATTGTGATTTTTACCTTATATGAAATTTTATTTTAATGAAATACTCATTTTAAAACTTTTTTATTTAATTATCCCTTTTCAATATTTCTTTTAATAAAATACTCATTTTTTAAATTTTTAATACTCTTTTAAAGTGTTTTAATTACAATCGTTTCTTCCTTTTTAATTAATGTTTATTATGGTAGTTTTTTATTTTGTAAGATTCTCCCGTATCAGCAAAGATTGTAAAATTTTTAATTAATTTTTATTATGATAGTTTTTTAATTAACATTTATTATGACCGTTTTTTTATTACAACCGTTTATTCTTTTTCATTAACGTTTATTATGGCAGTTTTTTATTTTGTAAGATTCTCCCTTATATGGAAGTTTTTTAATTAATGTTTATTATGACAGTTTTTTTATTACAACAATTTCTTCCTTTTTATTAACGTTTATTATGTCAGTTTTTTATTTTTGTAAGATTCTCCCTTATATGACAGTTTTTAATTAACGTTTATTACAACCATACAACAATAACCAAACCCATACATATCAAAATGAACTATACACATTATACGTGTATAACCATACAACAGTAGTCAAACCTATACAGCCATACACAATTTACATTTGAATGTTGTGTGTGGATGGTGTTTCTTGCAAAATGTCCGATCCCCATCTTCTTCTTGTTCAAATCTGTTATAAATGATAAAAAATGTAAACTTCAAACGCATGCAATACAAACTATACAAATTGACGATAAATCCATACAATTAATAACTATAAAACTATACAAATACAATTACAACCATACAACAGTAGCCCAGCTTATACACATTATCAAAATGAACTATATACATTATACAAACACAACCATACAATAGTAACCAAACCCATACACATTTTCAAAAACCGTCTTCATAAACCCTAGATTCAAATTCTGATTAAATATCTTAATCGAACCCCAATCATTTAAACCATACACTTTCTAAAAAACCATATTTAGAATCGAAATCATGGTCAGAATCTCATTTTTACCACAATTAATGGGAATCCCAACCATATAAACCATACACTTTCCAAAAAAAAATGCCATTTGATGAGATTTAGTACTTAAAAACCCTACATGGTATAATCTGATAATGGGAATCTAGTGAATGAGTTTCAAACCCATGTACACCATACAATTTCGAAATAATCTCAAAATAGAAAACTTACTTTATAGAAGAAATCTCTGATTGGATTCTAATCTCCCGCCGTCATTTATGTTGTTGTTGCAGTTCTTTTTTTCCGATTTTGGGGTTAGGGTGATGATTTTGATGAAGAATCGAGTTTAAAAAGGGTAGAACCGATTACAAGTTTCCCTATTTTGCAGCTTGTCCGTCGTTTGCAGATTTCTTGCTGCAGATTAGTGGAATCGAGTTCAAGATTCCTTGTTCTTAGGTAAATGGTGATGGAGAAACGAGGTTGAAGAAGGTTGGAATCGTTTAGAATTGTTCCTATTTTGAAGCTCGTTGTGTTCTATATGGAATGTGCCACAAATCGTGAGTTAATTAATTAGTGGAGATACGGTAGTTAATTAGGGGGGGACATATAAATTTGAAAAAGGGGTATTTTGTTAATTAGTTTATCCAATTTGGGTATTTTACTAATGCATGGGTGCAAGTATGAAACTGATATTTCATATGGGGTATTTATATAAAAAGCCCTGAATTGATTGTAAAATAAAGCCCACTTAGGTAAATTTCATGTTTTGTGATTTTATTTATTTTAAAATGAATGTTTATGAAAAAAAATTTCAAAAATATACAGTACTTTGTAGTTTTTAACTGCTAGTAGAAATAATATTTTTTATTTTTAATTACGTAATAAAAATGGGTAATCATATCAATTTTGAACTAAATTTTTTAAACTTAGTTAATAAAATTACAATACACATTTACAATAAAATTTTAATAATTTTTTGACTTAAATATGATTTCAACTTTAAAAAAATCATAATAGAATGAAGAATTTTTAAAAATTACTCAAAATTGATGTATAATTTTTAAATAATATAATTAAATTACAAAAAAGTTAAATTGATTGAAATTCCTCTAACACTATTGTTTTTAATGAAAAGATAATTTTTTTCCTCTATTTACTAAGAGTTACAAATAGGGATAAAAACGAATCCGGATTTGTTTGAATGTACTAGATATGTATCCAGTTTGTACTCAATCCGGATCAGTTTAAATGTACTAGATCTGGATCCATTCCGGATCTATTGGTTCTGTAATTTTAGGATCCAGATCTAACAAATTCCACGGATCCGAGTCTATAAATGGATCCATATAAGTAAAATCTAATTCTTAGTTTCAACTTCCATACCTGTACCTTTCTCATTTTTTTAAATAGTGTACATGCACTAGTAGAAAAATGGTTATTGGCGTCAGTTCAATATAACAATGGCGTCGGTTTTGAACCGACGCCAGAGCCCGCGACGTCATTATTTTTTAAGTTCTGACGTCAGTTTGAAAACTAACGCTATTGTTAAGTATTAGCGTCGGTTTTTTTCCAACTGACGCCATTGTGATGACGCTAATGTTAGTATTAGCGTCGACTTTTATTTCAACCGACGCCATTGTGATAACTATATTAACTGCATGGTTCAGCGCTTATATTGATTTCATGTCTATTCTTAGACAAACCGACGCGATTTCATTTAATGTTTTTTAAAAATTTATGCTTTTTATTACATACATGCCTATATTCAACCTATTAAAATACAATTACTCTCAAATTTTAATAAAAAAACTATCAACATTGGAATCATCACAATTATAAACAATGCAAAACAAAAAATATAAACAAGAATCTAATACTAGAAGAATAATTTCATGAGAACTAATAAGTTCTATCATTTGATATTCAAAATGGAATATGTTATATATTCACTACAATTTCAAGTCAAAGATAATAAAACTAAAAATAAAGCACTACTATTCATAAAACTAGCTACTTTAACATAGAAATTATCAAATGAGAAGCCAACATGT
>CATIWQ010319283.1:0-10985 GCA_949673415.1 Euphorbia schlechtendalii | reverse complement strand
TATATATTCATTGTTATAACAAGACAAAGTCCATAACTATTTCATAGCACGAAATTGAAAGGAGCTATGTGGAGTGAGAACTGCACACACGTGTAATTATGGAACATCTAAATATCCCTAGTCATAGTTTCATTGAGTCTGGACATCAATGAAGCAAACAAATTAGCATGTGTAAGCTTACTCCTTCGATTAAATCCAAGCAGGCGATCTCACGAGCTGAAGGTGGTGTCTTGAGTTAACACATGAATGTATTTGGGTAATGTATTGGTGTCACGTCTAATTGTAGTAGCAGTATGAGTATCCTTTGACCTGAGATATTGGTTACCTTATGCTGGAGTTGCAATACTTTGAATCATACTTATTCATACCCTAGTGATCAGGATGATACATGTGATAACGTGTATTGTGATGACCACTCATTGGTAAGTCGAGTCATCGAGATGGGATCCATCACTCCTAATATAGTGATATGATGGGAGTTGTACCATAAGCCCTCTTGTTGAAGTGGCGCCCTCATAAACCTCTGATCAGAGTATGAGATTGAAAGAACAGGTTTCTAGTCAATCATAGTACATAAAGGTGAGTGGTGTTCTTCATGAACAAGTCTAATTCCTGGATAGCTACAACTATTACATGAGTTAACACTTAATCTGAGTTCAATACATTGAATGGTACTTAACATAATGGAAGGAGTGTGTTGTACTTGTTACTATTGCAAAACCAGATCAAGTCATAAGCACGTGACATTTCGAGTATTGAGGGATCATGCACCTTTTGATAGAAAGCCCATTTGAGTGTATAGAGTTGTCTGGTTCCAAATCAATTTTGAACACTAAGCCTAAAGATTCCGGGATGGGAAGCCAAGTTTAGGTCAACCTCTAGCAGCTCTATACCTCGAGATCCTATGAGGTCACACGCATTGGACCTTCATTAGATTAAATAAAGAACTTACAAATGAGGTATACACGGATAATAAAAGGGAGAGTCAAACTCGTTTTGGATGGACCATTAATTGGTCAAACCAAGTAAATAAATGGAAGAGGAAAATATTCAACATGCGGAGCAAGGGAATTTTTCCTGTTGCGTGTAGGCCACTCAAATACAGGTTGTTTTTGGTTAGGGGTCTGCGTGGCATCCTCACTAGCACTAGAGAATTGCTCATAGTCTTCTGGTATGCGTTAGTGTAAGCAAGTGCATGCTGGTGGGCTGTAGTCTGGTAAGCGCTAGGAAGAGCTTGCAATACTGCAAGTGGGATGGGTTTTCACCCATCACACATTACTAAATGGGGAGTATTATATGCTCCCCTTCTCTTGTAAATAGGAGTGTTCCTCCTCCTTTGCCATTCTCTTAGCTCAACGTTCCTTCCGATTTTTGACTCCTTTTTCATTCGAGCTTTTGTGAGATCCTCCACAAATTTCTCTAGCACTTGCGAGAATTCTTTTGAAGGCTTATTCCAATTTTAGAAAAGTGCCTTCATAATTATTTTCAGATTGGTCTACAAGTGGTCTAACAGCTGCTTGTTAACCGACGAGTTCTCCCTCTACATGAGGTTTTGCTTAGTGGGGTCTTTGTGGACTTGTCAAAGAGGTTGTCTTAGTTTGGATGCTTGTGCTAATGGAGTATTGTTCAGTTGCTTTAAGGGATCGCTTCACCACACTAAAAAAAGGCACTCATCAACTTGTAATGCTCTAAACATTGATGCTAGGTTTCGTTTAATAAGTTTTATACAGCTAAATAATATATGGAACATTTCAATTAAGATTATGTTAATCATGCCATGCTTAAGAATTCCTTTTAGTTTAATTTTAAGTTTTGAAAATTCTCCATGCAAGTTTGCATGGTTCATTAACTGCATTAATTAACCATCAGTTGTATCAGACTCTACCTTACATTATGAATGATTGATAATATTATACTGAAATGTGATTTTCTATTAATTGATTAAAATATAATATGCATGAATTAGGTTTCAATTCTTTTTATAGAAAATAATTTGATAACAAGATTAAGGTTTTGGTCAAACTTATTCTGGTCGATTACCATATAATTACAATGTTTTACTACACATATAAATGCTTGAAATTGAGGGTCGTTTAGTTATTCACTCAATTTAAAGAAAGAAATCTTTAAATCATGATTGTCTATGGTATAACTACTCTATGTGCCCATGGTTATTTTGGTAAGGATTGGAATTGGCAGCTCATTTACTTTAAGGAGGCCTCTTTTACCTACAAATCTCCATCTCTATTAGGTTTAAGAGCACCTTAGGGATTTTTAAGACATAGTCAATTTTTAGTATGGGAATTGGATTCCGCATATTGTTTTACAGCCATAGTTTAATTTATTAAATTAAAAATTATAGACATAGGTGCAAGAACATAAATATGGACCTCATTTGTTTTGCATGTTATGTGGTGTCTAGGCATAATGAAATGATTATGATGTACCAGTCTTGAGCATGATCCTTTAGATTAATAATTCCAAACAACCCAAAATGATCATTATCATATTCATATCAATCGTTAAATCCTAGACTAGGGCGAGGCCAACTACACCAGTAAAATCCTACAACAATATTAAGGTGGTAAATTCTCTTCCTATCGTATGTCATGATACAAACATTATTAACAAATGTAAGAACATGTACCACATGCTTTCCCTTAATATGTGTTTGGCTGTGAGACTAGACAAGGTTTAAGCTATAACCAAAATGGGTTAGTTGTCCATATCAATGGAGCTAATGCTAAATTGGAGACATATTTTAGGAGTCATACAATTTGGTACGCATATCTCGAGAAAGAGAACTAAAATGGATTAGCAATTGTAGTGAACCAAAATGGATAGGTTCTAACCATGGCTATTTATTATGGCTTGATTGTTATAGCGAGGGTTATATTAGATTGGCTGTGTAGGCCCGCTTTGGCTTTAAATAATTGAGCAGAGTGGGGTGTATGCGATTAACTAGTACTTATAAAGATTTATAAAAATAGATTCCAGGTTAGATTTTAGATGCATGCTGAATTAAGTATGTTCTGAGCTAGTCTAAACACTATAAACTACCCAGCTTTGCTAATATAGAGTATCTTCAATTTATGCTGAGTAAATTACTCAACATTGATTGGTTTTTTAAGCAAAACTAATAAAACTGAGAGATGATGAACGAGCAAAGCACTATAGGCGATGAAAGGGTTAAGAAAGATTAACCTCATATATTTTCTGGTTCGGCCCCTATCCTACCTCTAGTCCTCGCATTCCAATCTGAGCTTTAATCCAACTAGTGATTTCTTTCCTTCCCTAGGTGGAGAAGCCTTTAGATCGGGTAGACGAATTACAAAAAATACACTTCTTTCTAACTACCACTCAAACTCAGTTTAGGTACCCTTCCTAAACTGAAAGACAAATTTAGATTGAAAGGTTACGAACGAAGGAGTTCAACTTATAAAAAGTGTTAAATCCTTTTTCAATGTTACAGCTTAACTAAACTCTAAGCTAATATAATTTCTCTCTATTACAAATAAATATGAAACTAAGTGTTTACTTTAGATTTTTTGAATGCCAGGATTGCATTCATAGTATTTTCTACTCTTGAGAAATTCGAGGTGATTTACGAAGCTTGCATGTCTGCTTCAGTCTTCTATTTATAGTTGGATGAGTTGAAAGTAATCGTTGCAAACTTCTCATCCTAACTTGTTCTTCAATTTCTCTTCACTTTACAATTTTCAAATCTGCTCATTTGAAATAAATTCCAAGATTTTTAGAGATAAAGAATTTTAACGTTGAAGTGTGAGATTAATCCGTTAATCTTAATGCATCAAAGAGTCGTTTCCTTAAGCAAATTCATTTTTAGAGAGAAGCGCACGAGATACAACATGAAAGCTTGTCATTTTTTTGGTTGCTCACGTTGCAAAGTAGCGCTGGGACACTGGAAAAATGGTGCATGTCAGAGGTTGCCTTTTTCCTTGGATGCTAGCGAGGAATTTGCAACATTCTATACTTTTTGGTTTTGAGGACAACTTGAATATCATTATTCATATCAGTGCCTTTTACTTGAAAAAGCACTAAAGGAATATTATGCCTTTCACAGACATAGTTAAAAGTGCAAGTGTCATTTTATTTCCAAATGTTAAATATTTACTCAACTTTTAATAAATAAAAAGTACTCAGCTTTGCAGAGTCTATATCTTATAAACTACGCAACACTCAGCTTACCTATGATTTTCTTATTCTGAGCCATAAATTAATTAAAATTCAGTAAACTGAATTGGTTTGCCTTGAACAAAGTCAAGTAAACTTGTTTAATTAAGATTCTACTTAGTTATTAATTAATTTCAAAATCCTGGATAGTTTATTATTTCCAAAATGTTTTAAGTACTATGAAGTACTATTAACTTGGGTTCAACAATCTCCCCCATTTTAAAATAGATAACAAACTAGGTGGTAGAAGAAATTAATTAAATAAATAATTTATAGATATAAAAAACCCTAATAAGTGATGTAAGACTCACCCATGGTGAGTGAACTTCTTAGTCAATATAGACTCCCCATACTGAGTTGATTTTCTTCAGTCAGCATAAACTCCCCCTCACATAGATAATTTTTTTAACTTGGTACTTTTTCTTAATTAGCTTCTCCATGAAGTTGGTATTAGTTAATTCCGGCGATAGTTTATATGGAGAAATAATTCATATAGAAAACAAGTCAAGAAGTTCTTAACTTAGATAGAAGAAACTTGCAATTTTCATTGATATAAAACTTAGTTAATATACAAATTGTGTCCTATACTAAGTAATCACAACTTGAAAACTATTACAGATTTTTCTACAATAAATCTATCTACAGGAGTGCTGCTAAGATGATGAGCTGCCGCCTTTAAAGTTCTGTTGATAATGATGTAGAGGTTGTTAATGCTGTTGTTGTTGTTGTGAACAGTGAGGCCGTGATGAGATTCTTGATCTATGGTGCTAGGCTACCCAATGAGCATCTTCAACTACTCTCTCACCCTTTTACATCTGTTCCCTAACAGTTTGATCGAGATAGACATTGAAGGAGTTAATTACAAATTGAAAATCCTCTTGCTTTCCTATGATGGCTAGTGATATCTCTTGCTATAGCTACTGCTTTCCTTTAAGCGATAGAATTTATTGATCATTCAAATATTGTAGTAGCAAATGATGGCATCTAGTTAGATGACCAATGTGATAAAAGCCTTGGCAAGAAAACTATTGAAAGCACTACAAAAGACCTTTCAAATTTGATGTAAATAGAGCTATCATAAGTTTCGATTCCATGTCCACAATCCTTGGACATATTTGATTTACAATCTTAGCTATGTATTCAATGCCCCATGCATCATATAAACTATTAGTCACCAACTACTCTACATTTTCTTGAAGTTAATGAAGATGATCCTTCGGCATTCAACTTCTTGTGCATAGTGAGTTCGCTATCGAGATCAATGAAATCAGTTTTCTCAAGAAACAGTTTTCCCATTGCTTTAAGTAACTCCTTTTGAGCTTTCTTCATAGAATTGTCAATGTCATTCTTGAAAAGATCAGAAGCTGAGTCCAATCTAACACTAAGCGCATCCATGGTTAGCATAGGCTTGTCCATCTTCTTGAAAACTACTTCTACAAACTTCACAAATCCATCAATTTTTGTGTCGTAGGTGACCATTACCGTAGACATCTTTTCCCTTAACTTACACATGCTATGCTTGAGATTTTTTTTACATCTATCTTCTTGATAGTTCATTGATCTTATTATCTGTGTTGGTCTTTATTTTGTCTTTCGCCAAACTTATGAAACTGCGTAGTTTGAGTAGTCATGGTGGCAATCAAACTACTCAACTTTTCTTAGGCAGCATCTGTGCTACCCTTCACTTCTCCTTCCACTAAATTTGCAATGATAGTAGAAGTTAGGATAGCAGATACAACTGCATTGAGCTGAGTTACTAAGTAATTAGCCCAGTTAGAATCAAGGCCATCTTATCTAATAAGCTCTTTGCGCTTTCCTTCACCAAATGATTCCTTTTTACGAATAAGCTCACTTAGATCTTCTCGAATTCTTTAAAGTAGATGGACTTTGAAGGGATGCTAGAATGTTTATCGAACTCAAAAATCTTGGCTTTCTTCTTACTAGACAAGTCCGTCAATTCTTGTGTCAGTAGCACCTGGCTTACTACACCATCCAATTCCGTGTTAATCTTGAGAATTAGGATAACTCCCTAATCTGAGCCAAAATGGCTGAATTAGCCAAGTCCTCTTGAATTGGCTTGCTGCTGAAGAGAGTTACTTCCTCGGTTATAAAATTTACCTTGGTAACTTCCTCATCTACTTTTCCAGGTTGAATGGAGTTGTCAACTTCAGGAACTTCTCTAATAAAAGGGATTAGAGGGGTAGATGATGGTTGTGAAGAAAGGTTTAGGTTCAGAGATGGTTTGTATAATTAGAATAGAAGAAGTTGAGGTTTGTTTAGATTTTACAAGAGAAGGAATGAGTGATATTTGAGCTTGTGGAGGTGGTGAAGAAGGGTTTTTTTTCTTATGAGGAATTTGGTGTAGGAGAAATGTGGATAGGGGAATGTACATGAGAAGGATTTTTAGGAGAGGAATTTCACATAAGTAAAAGATGGGTTTTCAGGATTTATAGAGGAGTTTGTTCAGTATTAACAAAAGAATTGAGGGAAGGAGTTTTGTGTAGCTATTGGTTAGTTATTTCACCGAAGGATTGGTGAACCTTAGGCAACTCAACATGAGTAGGAAGAGACTCAATTTGCTGAGTGAGAAGGGATTCTTGGATGAATTCACTAAGAAGAGGAAATTCTTCCTAGTTGATAACCTCCATGTGATCATCATCTCTTTCTTTGAACACCCTTTACCTTGGAAATCACATTTTCCACCTCCTGAGCTACTCCAACACTTATGGTTTAGGTGTCATCCTTGGCTTTCTTGGAGCTTTCCTACATAACAGCTTCTCTACTTCTTCAAATTTTCTCTTTTTCTCATGCAGACTCTCACCTAACTCCCTAGTAGATATATTTTTTATTTTCTCCACAACTTCTAGAAGAGGAGGAGGGAGTGAAGACTTAGTTATTGATGTTGCCTCTTCTTATTCTTTCTACTTCGCCTTAGCTTCCCTCTGAGCGTGATTCTTTAGCTTGAATTTGATTTTTACCTTTGCTTCTGTTTTGGTAGGCGCATTCCCTGCCCTTGATTTTTCTGAGCTGGCTCTCACTCTTTGAGCCCTAGTCTTCGCTATTAGATTAGATGGAGAAGACACAGCTGAATCTTGCTCCAACTGAGCAGATAGAGGAACATCATCAGTGGTTTCCTCACTAGATGCTTCATAGTTCCCAACAAGGACATCTTCATCCTCTTTGCGTACCTTTATAGGGAACATAGTTTGTTCCACCTTCACCTTCTTCACCTTAAGGTCCTGAACCTTGGTATATCTAGTGTGAATTTGGAGATTCTTCAATTTACTAAATTGATTGAAGTCTAAAGCCTTCCTCAACGGGACTACTACATCTCTCGATCCATCAATGTAAGATGATATGTCCATCCTCAAAGCCTTTGTGATGGAAGTGATCAAATACCCATTATGGTATAGGGTAGTAACTTTGGTCAAGTGATGAAGAATAATCACTAGCCAATTAAGTTGTTTCCCCTATACCATATGGTAGACCACGCACCTCTCAAAAGTAGGTGCAGCTGCTAAGAGATCTACTCTTTGGTAACTACATCTTAATTAATAGCTCATGGCATGCCCTAGCTTTCTAGCTCAGGCCTGAAGCTGTAATTTCTCCAAACTCATAATCAGCCAACAATTACTAATCTTTTGACATAGTTATAAGCTCCTCATCTCCATTTCTCCTCAACTTGGTACCCTTCAATGGCATGTTCAAGATACTCCATATCAACTTCGCAGAGATAAGGTGATAGTTTTTGTCAATTTCCACCATCAACACGTCATTATATCCCTCAATCAAGTAATGATTTGAATAGAACTTCTAAATCAACTCCTTGATTGTAGGGCCTTCTAGGAGAAGTAACTAATTGAGGTTTTGTTACCTAATCACCTTGTGCATGGCCTAGTTCTTCAATAGACCATCATAGTCAACCTTGAAAATGGGTCTAAAATTAAGGCCTTCAGATTAGATGATCTTAGTGAACCTTGTTCCTTGAGGCAAGATGACTTTCTTAAAAGTGCCATAAATATGCACATACATAGTTCTTTTGGAATTGGCTTAAAGAATAAGAGTTTTCTTGCTGTTTCCCATTTGTAGATAAAAGAAGTTAGAGAAAAGAGATTAGCATTCATTGTGTTATTTGCTTGAGAGTTCAAATTTGTAGGAAGTTTCTCTCTAAAACAAGCTCTCTCTTATATAGCCTCTTCAACTATAATATGATATGTGGAGCTCTCACAAACCACGATAAAATTTAAACGGTGAGATGAAAAAGGTTTTAACTGACTTAATAAAACAATTTTATTTTAATTTCCAACGAATCTAATTCAAGGCATCCTTTCAATAAATAGCTTTTGAGTTTTTTTTAATTGCGAAAACTGAACAAATAACATTACTTCTAAAAGGTAATGGGGTTAAATACATGTTACCTCATTTAGCTGAGTTGAGACTTGATTTTTAACACTTAGCCTTTCTTCTACAATTTTTCTTCACATGGGGTTCGCCATTCCAGTTAGCTCCCTGTTAATATGGAAATGCTCCATTACTAACAATTTGGTGAATATGTCATCTCGTTGTTCTTCTGAAGGAACATACTCAAGTTTCATATCTCCCCTTAACAGTTGATCCCTTATGAAATGATGTCTAATATCAACATGTTTCATCCTACCATGCTGAACTAGATTCTTTGATAAGTTAGTTACACTCTTGTTATCACACAGAACTTCGAGGCATTTTGACTTTATACCATAATCCTCCAGTTGCTCCATGATCCATAATAGTTGTGCTATACAACCTCCTAATTCCATGCACTCAACTTTAGCTGTACCTAGTGCAACAAAAGTTTACTTCTTGCTATACCATGAGACAAGGCATTCTCCATGGAAATGGCATCCTCCTGTGGTGCTTTACTTGTTGAGCTTGTCTATTCTTTAATCTGCTTGTGTGAATCCTCTAAGAGAGAAATCTAAACTTTTGGGATACCACAGACCTGCATCAATTGAACCTTTCAAGTACTGGAGAATTCTCTTAATAGTTTCTAAGTCAGATTCTCTGCGATCAGCTTGATAACTTGCACAATAGCGCATAATATTAAATATCAGGCCTACTAGCTGTTAAGTATAGGAGAGAACTCAAATTCGCTCTTCATTTACCTGTTGAACTCCTTGTATAGTTTCTCATCAGTTGCTCAAAAAATGATATCATCCACATAAATTTGGACTAGCAATACATCTACTTTTCTTTGCCAGATAAATAGAGTTGTGTCTACTTTCCCTCTTTCATAGCCTTCGCTGATAAGGAAATTGGTCAGCCTCTCATACCAAGCTCTATGAACTTGCTTCAATCCGTAAAGAGCTTTCTTCAGCTTAAAGACACGCTCATGATTCTTCGAATCTTCAAAGCCTGGAGGCTGGTGCACATAAACTTCCTCTTGCATAAATCCATTCAGTAATGCACTCTTAACAGCCATTTTAAACTACTTGAAATTCATATGGGATGTGAAAGCTATTAAAATCCTTATTGCTTCATGCGAGCTATAGGAGCATAAGTTTCATCATAATCGATACCTTCTTGTTGATTGTAGCCTTGAGCAACAAGCATAGCCTTATTCTTGAAAACAATGCAATCTTCATCAAGCTTGTTCTTGAAAACCCATTTTGTACCAATAATTGATTTTCCTTTGGGCTTTCGAACTACATCCCAAACATCATTGCGCTTGAACTAATCTAGCTCTTTTTACATCACGATCATCCAATAATCATCTCCCTCAGCATCTTCGAACTTCTTGGGTTCAATTAATAAAATGAATGTTGGATGGCTCATCATTCTGCTAAGTTAACCTCGCGTCATCAAAGGATTATGAACATCATCAAAAATGCTTTCAAGAGGGTGATTGCAATGAGTCCTAATCTCTCTTGGAAGACTCAGATCTACTACCAGAGCCTTTATGTTGGGTTGTTGAGGTTGAGCTTGATCTTCTTCTTCATTGAAGTTGATGGAAATATCTTTATCAGCTTTAACTTCCTTAGCTTCCGGTTCTTGTGTTGGGTTGGGAAGCACAGCTGGTGACATGCTGAGTTGATTGTCTAGCTAGATTACTCCTTCATCTTCATCAGATGGACGTCTGTCTGCATTGTTAGTTTCATCGAAATCCACATGCATAGACTATTCTAATAGGTTGGTCCTTTTAACATATATACTATATGCCTTGCTGTTAGTTAAGTAACCCTGAAAGATACCTTCATTAGCCTTTAGATAAAACTTTCCTAGCTAATCCTTGATGTTAAGAATGAATCACCTACAACCAAATGATCTGAGATGACCAATCTTAGGCTTGTGCCCTCACCTCATAGGGTGTTTTCTCAAGAAATGGGCAAATTAAAACCCAATTAAAGATATAACAGGCTTTATTAATAGCTTCTTCCCAAAAGAACTTTGGTAGATTGTTATTATTTAGCATGGATCGAGCCATTTTAACTATGGCTTTGTTCTTTCTTTCTACAACCCCATTTTGTTGAGGAGTAGAAGGAGAAAAGAAGATGTAGTTGTGAGCGGACGACACGGAGCGGTGGGCCGAGAGCGCGCGGGAAATCATAGGCGCGGTCCACCGGGGTGTTTGAAAACAGATGAAGGTAAGCACCGGGTCTGGGACCCGGAAAAAAGGTTAAAAAGAGAAAAAGGCGAAAACGTTTAAGATCGGTTCGAACCCGAATCCGCCGTCTCTCAGTGTGGAGTCGCCACCTGGATTAGCTCTTTCCAGGAATTAAAGTCCTGTGAGGCTTAACGTCCGGGGGACGGCCCAC